>JANHFO010005003.1:27944-37966 GCA_032468095.1 Pareas carinatus
ATTGCTTCAGAATCTTGCCTTTTTCCTTTCTAATAAATATGTAAAAGCAAACATTGTGTGTGTGTGTGTGTGTGTGTGTGTGAGAGAGAGAGAGAGAGAGAGAGACAGTGATAGAAAGGGAGGGGAAAAGAGAGAGAGAGCGCATTGGTACTCAAGATTGAAAAGAAAAATAAAACTAAAAGTCCACCATTCTGGCATGAAAATGAATTGTCCAAATACTATCTGGTACATTGAGAGTTTTTTGAGGGGGAGGAGGATACTGCTACACGTACACATGTGCCTGTTTATGATAAAAGTGTAATAAAATACAGGTACTTCTTGCTTACAGCCCTATTTAGCACTGGCAAGTCCGCTGCTAAGTGAAGCAGTCACTACAGGGGAAATCATGTAACTGTGTCTCTTCTTCCCGCCCCATTTTCATGTTCAAGTGCCTGCTTTCTGTCTTATACCCATCGAAAGCAATGAGACTGCTTAGGTAAACCTGGGGTTGGGAGCCACAGGTATTTTAGACAAATCCTTTTCTCTCCAATCTCTTTCCTGGAAGATAGGAAACAAGTGGTTTCTCTTAGCAATCTCTCCTTTGCCTGACCCTTTTCCACTTCCCACTGAATGGAGATATTGATGAGAAAGAAATTTTGAGAGAGTTAGTGGTTTGCATAGCACATTACAAGTCCCAGTCCCAGACTGCCTTTGCAATTATATTGCTTTTGGTGTATAGAAGAACAGCTTATTTCCTTGCAATCCCTTTCTTTGTAATCTCTTTGCTCTGCAAAGTGGGAGGAAAGAAAATATTTCATTTATATAATTACATTGGGAATCAGCACTTCAGTATCTACATTAATGAGACACAGACTACTGAGGAATTTTGATGATCTCTTTATAGAATGAGGGAATTGTAGTAGTGTCCTATTTCAGAATTGAATCAAGAGGACAAGATTAGGGAGTGTGCAGAAACTTTGGGGGAAAGAGTGAGGGGAAATCCCATTGCAAAGGTAGGAAAATTATGCAGTGGAGTCCATCTTCGCTCTCTGAACTTATTCTTAATATCTTTTTGTTAGTTGTACATTATTTAATTTCATAATTTAATATTTTTAAATATTTAATATTTTTCATCAGTATGTTTTCCCTAAGAAAACATAATGAGAATAGACTAGTTTCTAATTCCATATTAAAACATAAACTGCATAGATGTTGAATAATACCAGATTTGGATTGCATACAAGTAAAAAAATTACCTTGACGCAAATGAAGCATAGTGATGTGTTTCTCATTAAGCTGAACACATTTACCAATAGGTTAAAAAAATGCCACCGGGGGATTAAATCAATCTCTCCTAAAGGGTTCTGCTGTCATCTTTTAAAAGAATCTTCCTGTGACTTTCTAATAAGGTAATAGCAGGTCTATGTTTTGCAGAAATGCTTGTCCTGTAAAGGAGTAGTCAGGGTAGAAATACTGTACTATTGTGGTTTAAAATCTAAAGATAATAGTACATAGCTCAAACATAGGAAGATTCATGTTTCTTTGGGTTATTATTCTATTGCACAGAGATCTATCAGAGGGTGCTTATTTACAGCTTCTTTTGCTTTTCTTCTTTTATGGATTGAGAGAAACAGACACTCCCAGTTAAAACAATTGCAATTTAGAGGAATAGTTGGGATAATCAGGAAGGGATCTGGCTTTGTTTTCCATCTTTTATTATACAAAAGAGTATATTTTTATTTGTAAAATTTACATCATGTTCCTTGTATTTACTCTTGTCCAAGCAGTCTAAGCTTGTGGGGAGCTCAAAAGAAGAAAGAAAAACATGGGAATATGTTGCAAAGATGAAGTAAATATATACGCAGAGAAAGAGAGAATGGGGTAAAACGATGTTTATTTATTTATTTATTTATTTTCCAAATTTCTATACCGCCCTTCTCCCGAAGGACTCAGGGCGGTATAGAAATTGGAAAAATAAATAAATAAACAAACACTGCTTTATCCCATTGTTATAGGACTAGATTGATGAAGGAATCAGGGCCCACCCACTACCATGTTCAAGCGATGTCTGAGCGTCTTTATTTAGAAATTACAGTTCTTACAGCAGAAGCGAAGAAAAGCCTTCCCATTGGTTAGAGGTATAGGTGAGAACAGTGCTTCTATTGGCTAGGGGGCAACAGTGTTTATATTGGCTAAGACTTAGGTCATCTCCTCGTGCACCTGTTGTTGTTCAATTCCCTTTTGAGCCCCTCACGTTTATCTACTGGAAGGGAGCTTTCTCACGCCCTTCAGAGAGATAAGCCTGATGAGGCTATGTGAGCCAAACAATATGTTTTGAGAACCAAATAGATAACAAGAGTGCAGAAGTGTGGTTGCCATGGAAGCCTGGGTAGATTCCGACACCTGGCCCCATGATCTTCTCAACTCCTGGAGGCCAGCTATCTAGAAGCTCAAAATAATTCCTACAGATTGATAATTGAGTCCAAACTTTATAAAGTTCTTTTATTCCTTCCTCAGGTCATACAAAACCATTGAAGATGATGACTTGAAGTTTCCCCTTATATATGGAGAAGGCAAGAAGGTGGGAATAAGCCTCGCGTCAAAGGAACCTGAGGGCTGCATCAATTTTTGCTACTCAATTTAGCCCTAAGCTGTTTAGGGTTTTCTAATTTCTTCACTTTATTCTTCTCAATTGTCAGAAACATATAAAATATTGTGTTTCTAATAATTCAGTTCCTAGGGTCCATAACAAGCAAGAAGCCCGTTTCAGAGAAAAGCAGTTTCTTTATTTTTATTGCTGAACTGTCTTATTTTGCTTTTTGTTTGCCTTTATGTGAGTATGCATTTGAAGGCAATTAGGATAGAGAGATTTTAAAAATAAAAAAAGTTTGGATAGGCAGGTCTGCAGTTTGATTGTACATGTGATCTTTTAACCTGAGAAAAAAACTTGGAGAGTTGTGGAGATCAAATAAGTTCACGGCAAAAAGGATGCCTTTTGAATTTCTAGTTACTAGAGTTTTTTAAGCTGCATTCACCGTTCATTCTTGGAATAAAATTTTATTTCAGGAATGGGAATAAAGTCTGAGAAATAGTTCTGTCAAAATAGCAACTTATTGCCAAATACAGAATTAGAAAATAAATTATTGGCACTGACCCCTGCAATTTTGAAGTTGTGGATCTAGGATCAGTGTGAGGACACTGTGATCTCAAGATGGCTTTTGTTTGCTCATCACGTTTGTAAGCCATTCTCCAGTGGTTTGACTGCTTATTTCAATGGATCATGCAGATTTATGTGTTGGTTTGGCTGTGCTGCTCAGCTCTGCTGTGTCTTACCTATATGTTTTGATGAGAATTTTGTTTTCAATAGTATTTCTGCACCTTTCTTTTCCTTGTCTGTGTGTCTGTAACAGTCCTTCTTCCTATTTTCTACTTATTTTAAAAGAATTTAGTATCTCTGAAAACCAAATTCTTCAAAAGTAACCTGAAGAACCCCACGCTGTAGCTAGGGGAAATTGGAGATTACAGTATCGCAATAGTTATACTAAAGACTAACCCAAACTCTGTTTTCTCTTTAGATTGTAAAAAAAGGTATTTATTTATGTCAGTGGTTCTCAAAGTAGGGTTGGGGGACCCCTGGAATCTGTAAAGTCAAATATTTTAAAATTCAGTTTTAATTTCTAATACAACAAATATTGATAGATATAATCTACATAAATTAAAACTCTTTGGGGTCCGGAATCATTTTTTTAAGAATGTAGAGGCCTCCTGAAGCCAAAATGTTTTGAGAACCACTGGTTTATACTATGAATTTCTGGCAGCTTATTTTGACTCCTCCTAGTGGTTGCAAACACCCTACTACGACAAGGCATGTATGAAGAAAGCCACACAGCCAAACACATGCTTATGTTCTTTTCTAGTGCACTGTCATTTGACATCTAGTTGTCATCTGAGAACAAAATTTTGAATAAGATTAGCCTTTGTTCTGATTAAATTCATAAGAGGTTAAGAGTATTCCTAGCTCTTCAGAGCAAAATTCATCTAATCTTGAGATTTGTGTCATAACAACTACTATCAGATATATAGAGGACAGTCATAAGTCAGGAAGACAACAACTTTCTTCAACTGTAGACATTTAAGGTATGCTACTTAGTGTAAAATGATAGCATATAGCACTCAGGACAAATAGCTCCTTTGAAATCATTTAAAATGGTAGCCATTCCATAATGTCTAATTCTATCATTTTGCTATGTATTATTAAATGGGTTTTTTTCCTGCTCATGAATGTTTTCCCTAGTCTTCTCTGGCATTCTCATCATGCTTTTAAGGTTTTTATCTCTTCATAGGCTCGTGTCATGGCAACTATTGGGGTTACAAGAGGACTTGGGGATCATGACCTGAAGGTGCATGACTCAAACATCTACATCAAACCTTTTTTATCCTCATCACCAGAGGTAGAACATTCATATATCTGTTATGGGGGAACATGAATTAAACCATTGTTTTCTTTAAAAAACAGTGAAATATATATAAGCTTCCTTCGTGTTATCTGTGTATATAAAAGTTTTAAAGCAAGCCTGCATGAAAAATTCCTTGAATAAAGAAATATTATTACTTAAGGAACAAGTAGTCAAACCATGTATTTGGTGAGACTTATATAGTATAGGTTTTCTAACTTAAAAGTATTAGAGCAAGTGGGTGAGTCACATTTTTTAAATTGTAAATCTGGGGGTATAATATGTCTCATACTTTTAAAACAAAACAAAACACACCTTTATATTGGTGGTGTTCTTATCTGAAAACATTTATGTGCCTTTCCTTGAAAAGGACATGTGTGTAAGTAAATAGATATGAAGTCATTTAGAAAGCCCTAAAAAAAAAGTGGAGGTAAATTCCTTGAAAGACTCTGACATACTCTACACATATTTTAGTTTAGTCATAGACATCATAGCTTTTTATAGGAGTAGCAATTCCTTCTGGTTATTGAAACTGTTTTAAGACTGAATGGGTGGGCCATAAGATGAGGAAATTCTATTTTTATGAGTTGTATTCTGCTAACAGTGACCTGAAATCAATGAAATATTCGGAAACACATTACATTTCCCCCCTCTAAGACACAATACTCCCAATTGCCTACTAGGTGATTAGTGTAAGTAGTTTCTTCTTTCTCCTCAATTTAAGGCAGTTTGTGTGATTATATATAATGTGATGTTTGACTTTTAGTTAATGAAGCAAATATTGCCAATGTTTGTCTTAGGTAACTCTAACTATAACTTGGTTGCTGTTTTCACATGTCACAAATTCAATAATATATTTAAATGAGTTGAATACTTGGTATTCATTTTGTGACCTCTTAATTCATTTCATATTGGTCCAAGAGTTTAAGTGACCTAATTTTGCCCTGCAGAGTAGCATTTAGATATTGCCTATATTTGTGCTTAAAAGCACAAGACAATTCTCCAACATGTTGCAGCTTAATCACATTATTAGATGCCTTCACTTTCCTGATTTGTTTATATTCAAACCACGTACATCCTTTAAATAAAAAACTTGCATTAAAATGTGGATTCTTGACCAGTTTTAAATTAGCCAGTATGTTATGGTTGTAAAGAAACTAAAGCCAATATACCCTCAGCATGTACTCTCAGGGTTCTAGGAAACTAAATAGATTCTGCAAGCTTGAAGAGAAGAAAAGATACAAGTTGTGTGTGTTAGTAGAGAGCTTTCCAACTTCTAGATTTTAGTTTTACCATTTTTATATTTTTAATTAGGATTGAATAATATGCATGCAGAATAGATTAATAGATTCTACCTAACCTTTGTGCCTTTGGTATATAGACATGTTGACGGAAATTGTCTTTGGACAAAGCTGGCTCCCTTGGCCAAGAGATATGAGCACTGTCCCCTAGAATCAGATATGACTGACAGGGAAACCATTACCTTTAGAATAGTTCATCAGCATTTAAATCCTTGATTGTTTCTTCTATTTCAACAAATCAAATTAAAATGACACTTCTTTTAAACTCTATTTTGGTGTTATTTAACAGCAAAATGAAAAGTAAGTATAGAGACCAAACTTCTTAAAGTGCTGAGGTTCTGTTTCTCTGTCCTGGATTTCAAATATGTACAGAACACAAAATATGCTGAATGGCTCTTTTCTTGCATTGTCAAAACATATTCTAAGCCATCATCTGTCAATTACAAGTTTAATATAATATTACAGACCAGGTGCATTTCCCCCCCTAAATCTCGGTCTAAATAATAATCTCCTCTTGTCTGCTGTGTAAGGTTGCTTTTCTTTTTAAAAAAACAGTCAGTGATGAAGTAAAAAAATTCTTCATCATTCAGTGATTTTTTTTTTCAAGGTACCAGGTGGATTTGACAATGAAGAGTATGTGTAGGCAGTTAGAAACTAGTGTTTTACAAAACAGACAATTAAAAAAACATAAAAGTATATATTCTGCATGTGAGAATAGTTTTAAGAGTCTTTATTTTTTTCAGCATGTGATTGTGTGTAATCTAAACTTTGTAATGTTCTCATAATAAATTTATTTTTAAGGCTGAAGGATTTGCAGATTCTGGACCTTGAAATTTTTCAAAGGGAAGAACAGCTTTTACAACCTGGTGTTTTTCTTTTTGATTTGAACTGTCTCCCCCGCCTCACCTTAAGTCAACTTTGTCAAAGGCTGAAATTACACGGATTAGATTACAAATTATCCAGAAGAAAGTAAATTGGAACAGACTGGTGAATCAGTTTAGAAATTTGGAAAGAGAATTATATGCCCAAATTTTGATTTATTGATAATGGAATAAAGCACCATTTCTAGAAATAGGTAGACATAATGCCCATTCCCTAAAAACTCTTCTCTTTTTCCTTTCAATGGGTTATTTTTCAGGTTAGAGTTTATGATCTTCTCCAGTATGAGCATGGACCAGACGATGTGCTCATCTTAGCTACAGATGGGCTCTGGGATGTACTATTAAATGAAGAAGTAGCAGAAGCCCTCACTAATTTCCTGCCAAACTGTGACCCTGATGATCCACACAGGCATGTAACCTCTCTTCTGTAAAGCTATCTTTGAAATTGTCCTGCTTTTTCTTGAGGAAACATGATTGTATTTTGTTACAACATGATTAGCTTACCACTTAGAACAAAAAGCATATTCAGCACGATTTTCGTACTGTATTTCACAAGAGGTTAGTTTTAGTTCTACAATTTTAAGTGATGAATACAAATTAGAAAGTTGATTGTAAACAAAGATGTGATGGAATCAGTTCAGTTTGCACCAAAGCAAATTTTATTGATTTCTGAATTCTGAAAAGTATAACGAAATAAAGGATGTATTCTCTGTCTCTGTCTGCACATCCTTACAATTAAGAGATGTGCTTTTGTGAAGTATAGATTAATTTACGAAATTCAGCCATTGTTTAAAAGCTGACCAAAGCTGTTCTGTACCTTGTAGGGAAGAAGATCAATTTTTAAAAATATTTAAGCTGATCTGCTTTCCATTTCTGATATTCACTCACTTTTTAATGTGCTGTAAAGACAAAGATGAATGCCTGCATATAAGTAGTGATTGATGGACTTATTGTATGGTCAGATTCTGAAAAATGCAAGCACACAGAAATCTTAGAATATGGACAAACATCTTACTAATAGTTTTAGTATACAAATTTGTAATGTCAGTTTTGGTAGGAAGAGGGTATTAAACAAGAAGTAATATCTCAATTGATTCATAACTGCAGTTCTTTAAAAGATATACTGACAGTTGAGAATCAAAGTGAATAAATTGTGCAACCTTGTTTTGTAGTCTTTGTACTGCAAACTGCACTTTAACTTAGTTTCTAGTAAGCATCCAGCTTTAATACACTACCTAGAGCCTAGACTAGTTACTACCAAAGCATGGCAAGAGTGCTAAGCATTATATGCAAGTACTGTATCTCAAGGCAGTTATTAATTTGCAAATAAGAGAAATATCTTGATATAATTATTTCTACAACTTTCCAATTAGACCACTTGTTCACATGCATTTTTTTAGATTTGCAAACTTCTTTTATTTCATCCAAAGTTTGGCAGTATTATTTCCGACAAACTAATTCTTAGATGATGTTCTTGTCAATATCATTGTCTGTATATATGCATGCACATACACATAGATATGCTCATGCGCACACAAACACACTTGATGAGGTCCACAATCTTATTTAGTAGAAGATATCTTAGGCCTCAATAAAGCAACAACCTTGCTCACGATACCAATATAATATTCAGAAATTTGAGAACATCTTTTGGTAAAAAAATTTCTTAAATTGTCCTTAAGATCCACACATATATTGTCACTTCTTAGTGACATTATAGGAGTAGATCTTAAGGAGAGTTCAGATGGAAGCTGTGTCTCATTTTTCTTTCTGCTCTTCCCTTATTATTGTCTCCACTAAGTGTTTCTTTTTCAAAGGAGTAAATAAAAATGGACAGTTTGGATTACTTGCCAGAAGTGCCTTCTGCTGTCTTTGCGGTAGTTCCGCGATCAATACGTTTCAGTGGGGAAGCAAATGTATATTCTGAAGTGCTATACCAATTAGGTACTTCATTAGGGACGCCTGATTGCTTGAAAGCTACTTCAGCAATTTTGTAAAGTTGCTTTAAAAGTTGCATTTCAAATTCCCTACATTAGAGGAGAAAACATGCTGTAATGCTGTTACCGATATTAACCCCCAGATTACTTGGAACATCTTGCTCATGTATTGTCAAGAAAGAAAAGCAGTCTTTATTATTTACATGCTTTATCTATTTTCTATCAGTTTTTTTACTTCCATTTGCCTGCTCTTCTTTAATTTTAGTATTGTTTCTTCTGTAATATCTGTATATTTTTATTTTAACTATTCAGAATCTCTTAATACTATGTTCCTTAATTTTCATTACACTTAAATCAACCACATTTAAAGGATGAAAGATTATAAGCATTTTCTAATTCCACTGTATTGGTTATACTTAGTCTAGATCAGAGGTCTCCAACCTTGGTCCCTTTAAGGATTGTGGACTACAACTCCCAGAATTCTGGGAGTTGAAGTCCACAAGCCTTAAAGGGACCTAGGTTGGAGACCTCTGTTCTAGATCACAAGTAGCCAACTTGGTTTGTTCCAGATGCTTTGAACTTGTTGGTGTCAACTAGTATGGGCAAGACTAGAAATTTTGAAAATATAGTCCAGAGCATCTGAAATAGATGAATATTCTGCTATTTACACTAGTATGTAGTTGCATATTTATCTGTGGCTGTTTAAGCCCGATTAGTTGTATCTTGGTTTATGTAAATTATACGTTGGTCTTCTGCTATATGATGCAGGATAAATGGTCTCTTTCTTTTTCTCTTGGAAAATTTTTTTAGAGACATTAGCCAAACAACAGATACTTTGTATTATATACATACAGTACACAGCATAAATGAGTATACCCTAACATATCTGTCAGAAAATCTTTCCTTTCAAAATCAACATTTCCTATGGAACACTATACTCCAAAATACTCCCACAAATGCAGGCCATTGATTGCAAACAAGATTTGTTCATTTGCACACACACAAAAAGTATTTTTCCTAAAAAATTCATTCAAGACCATATTGCAAAAATGAATACACCCCAATGAAAGTCGTAGGAGCAAAGCTACATTTTAGACAACAAAATCCTAATTAACAGAATTCAAAATTCAACTACAGGTGAGTCTAATGATTCATTAAGCAGGTGTCCAGCAGACAGTGGATTATAAAGGGGTGTTAATTAACAAAGAAAATCCCTTCCCATTTCATGCTGTCAGCAATGGCACCACATGGAAGAGAAATATCACAAGACCTGAGAAAGAAAATAATTACACAAGAAAGGTGAAGGCTACAAAAAGATCAGCAAAGTTTTATTTATTTATTTATTTATTTATTTATTTACATTTATATACCGCCCTTCTCCCGAAGGACTCAAGGCGGTGTACAGAAAACATGGAAAAATTTAACATTGAAGGTTAAAAAACTATTTACAAAATATGGGATATGGGGGAA
>JANHFO010005003.1:44502-63746 GCA_032468095.1 Pareas carinatus
ACTTTGGAGCACCCCGCGGAGCGATCTCCCACGCTTTTTGGGAGTATTCGCTCCATAAGACGCAGACACTTCCCCCCTCCTTTTGGGGGGGGGGAGCACGTCTTATGGTGCAAAAAATATGGTACTATTGACATATAATCTGATTTATATGCAATCCTAATCTCGGATATCTTGAACTGCTATTTTCTAAGGCAATAGTTAAGCAATTAAATTGAGACATAAAGGACATCCTTGAATTCTACAAGGTATCTTAATGAGATAATATAATGAAGGAAAATGAGTATTAGTTTAATTGATAAATCTATATTAGGCAATATTTATTTAAAAGCTTTCCATTACACATCTAAGGCCTTTTCCATAGCCTGCTGAACTTGTGATCCTTCCTAGATGCTGGTCAAATGAATGTTGGATGCCTGTCACTTGCTTATTCTCTGTGGTTTATATGTGTTTGATTAAAATCTCTCAAGTATAGTGCTTTATCTAGTTAATTACTAGAGAGAGTGATGAGGTAGCCACCTCTACTTCAGAACCTACTTTCTGAAAGCACAAAATGGTCTCAAAAACTGTCCATACCCATAGTGTATTCTTTATATGCTAATATGGGCAACAAATTTAAAAATCAATAAAATATAATTGAAGTAATTTCTAATAGCAATTTTAAAATGGTCACATTACTAAATTGGCAACCAGTTTCCAAAATCATGGCACAACTGCTTTTTGCTTTTTTTAAAAAAAAACCTGGTTGCCAAGTCCTATCTTCCTTGTGTTCCTATATTTTGCTCAATGATCTGACTTCTTCCATGCAAAATATAGATGGAAAGAAAACATTGAAAGGTTAAAATAGAAGCAGACTCTCATTAACATGATAATCTTGCTACTTGCTGCACAGCCACATGCTTGCTGCAACCATTAGCTGCCATTCCAAAATGACTGAAAGGATCTTTAATAAGGGTAAATAAATAAAACCCAGGCTGACAAATGATTTTCCATCCCAGCAATCATTGGGCTAACCTCTGTGGTAAGTAAACTTTCACAGCAGCAGGTTGAATACCTGAACCTGGGATTAAGGTTATCTCCGATTAGTATAGTTTAAGCAGCTCGATACAAATGAAATGAATTAGCTGGAACTGTCTGAAAATTCTATTTTTCATGTTACATAAATACAAGCATTTCATTCTAATTTTTCCATTCAGAATGTTACTTTTGAAAAAAAATACAGGTAGTTGTCTATGGAGAAACTTACTATAGACAAGTAGTTCGCACTCAACTGGTCATTTTTCAACTTCTCAAGTTACAATGGTCACAGAACTATTAAGCACTCCGTGGTTGTGCTGCCACTTGTGGTCATATTGCCTGGTCTGATCAATTTTATGACTTGTTATTGGGTTCCATGTTCATGTAACACTCAATTCATGTTTTTGTCAGGTTCCAACAAAAAAAAAGCCAATTAAAACGAATGGGTTCAATAACGACTACATTCACTTAATGACCACTGCAAAAAACCCTTAAAATTACTTAGTCAAGTAGGTCCTTTGATTTACAATTCCTGGCTCATCTCTTTAGTAGTGCATCAAAAGCTATTTTAAGACTGTCGCAATAGACATTCTAGAACAGTGATCCCCAACCTTTCTGGCTCTGTGGACTAGCAGTGGAGGGGGAAGAGATGGTTTTGTGTGTTCGCCTGCGCTTGCACAAATGAAGTTTCACATGCTAGCCTGCCGCTTGCATGACTCAGAGTCCTTGGAGAGGGGTGGCATACAAATTTAATAAATAAATGACCTGATTCCCAATGGATCATAGAAGTCATGGACAGGGGATTGGAGACTCAACTACTAGACTCCATTTTGGATGTTTCCAATTGAAAACTAGCTTTCTAAATGGTATAACTTTAATATGGGATATTCAAAATAAAAAATCCTTCTGGAGAAGGGCGGTATATAAATCTAAATAAATAAATAATATGGGATATTCAAAATACAATTACTCATCTGTAACGAAGATGAGTACACTTAAAAGCATTTCTGAAAATCTGGTTTCATAACAAAAATAATAGGCTATATTTTAGCATGTAACTATATTTGGATATTTCCTTTAAGAATCTGAGATAACATTTCATGATTTAACTTTTAGAATAAATTTAAAGTTTAGGACAGTCATGGAATTTAATGACTATTTCCCCACTTTTCTATGGTCTATAATATTTTCATCAAATAATTATGTATCCAAATTATGTAGATATCCAAAAGTAGATATATTAATTCACTTGCACCAGGTTATTTCCACCAGCAGGAAACATCTTTTGTACTTTAAGGACTATTTTCAGCAGCCCTTTAAATACAAGAGCATTGGGTGAGGAATAAAGGAACAAGGAGACTCTAAACCCAAATATGTGCACATTTTCTGCTAATTTTTCCATAAGTCTTTATACTCACACTCCTTTTTCTTCACTATTCTTTATAATGAGCTGCATTGTACAAAAGCTTGTACCAGAATTCCTGAAACAGCACTAAAAGCACATTTTTTGGGCTTCATTCCATAATTTCTGCTTGAAAGAATATGATATATAACATCAACCATTATTGTCTATTTTATAAATTATTTAACAATGAAGGCAAACTGTTGAGATCTTAGAACTTTTACCTAAGTGGAGCTTTTTAATGTTGAAAAGTCTGTATGAATAATACTCACGAAAAATCAAGAAATTGTCTATGTCTATTTTTCCATAATGTAGTTAGATAACCCAGGTTGAATTGTCTTTGAAGTACTGCTCACTGTAGTACAGTGTACAATGACAAATACATTGTTTACAGAAGTCAATGAAATAAATTCAAGACCAAATATCTAAGCTGAAGAACTAGAATTATGGATAACAATTTGGAAAATAAATTGATAATAGAAATGCTACTTTAAAACACATTATACCAACATTTCAAGCATTTAATAGTTCAAACTATACACAATTCAATTTTTCAGAATGGTGTTATTAATGTACGATATACCAAACCCCCAATTTACTTATATATGAATATGCATATTCCTGTACATACATAAACAGAAGGTACTTACCTACTTACATATGAATATGCATATTCACGTATATACATAAATGGAAGGTATTTACCCTATCAAATGAGGTTCCCAGCCCCCAGATTTGAAATTTTCCCCAATGGTATCTCAAAGGACCCTAAAAAGTGGCTCTTCACCTGGGCCTTTGGTGAGAATGATTGATGCCCATTTTCTTTTTCCTTGTTTCCATTCAGTTTTTTTTCCTCCATCTGTTACTTTGGGGTATTTTTTACCTTGTTTTTAAATGTTAACTACTTGTAAACTACCCAGAACTGCTGGGAGTCAGGCAGCATACAAAATAAGCTATTACTATTACTAATTAATACAAGTTACAATCTATTTTATGATTTAAGAATCATGTTCCCTAACAAGACATTTGCACTTAAACAGATGAATCTTTGTTCCTTTAAAATTCAATAATACTCAGCCTTCCATCCTTTTGAGGTTGGTAAAATGAGGACCCATATCGTTGGGGGCAATATGCTGTGTAAGCCGCTTGGAAAAATGTTGTAAAAGCACTGTTAAGCGGTATATAAGTCTAAATAACAATAATAATAATAACAACAACAATAATAAAGAGGTGAAGATAATTGAAAACATTTCTGAATACATGTTTAACAATATACTAAAACTGCATTGCATATTATCTGCAATTTGTAGTTAGCTGTTTCATCCATAAAAACCTAGTCATTACGCCTAGTTAATGTCCAAATAGATATACGTAAGACTTTCAAATTAAGTTTTAAAAACTAGTAAACCTGGAAGGTAATAATAATAAACATGTCAGAGACAATTATAATCTTACTAATTTTGTAAAAACACAATAGAGATCCCTTCTTTTACAAGCTACTTTGACAAGTGTTTTTTTTACTGTTTCTAGCATTCCAGAGAAGCTAAAAGTAAGTTTTAGTATAATTTAGAGTTTTTCATAAAGCTACTTAAAAAAGGTGGAGGTTGCCTTAGGGCAGGATTTTATATACACATATACACAATTTTCTAAAAACTTCACTCTAAAAAAATCCTGAAAAAATATTGCTATTATCTAGATCTTTATCTACTGTTTTATTAAAATCTTTATACTTCAATTACATCTTTAAACAGACTGTTCTACAATTTATAACTTTCTAACTCAGTTAAAATAATTTTTAATGAACATGATTAATTATATCAATACAAATACACTATAATGTACAACTTTTCATATTTATAATTTATGTATTTTACACATTTAATTTTAATATTATAAAATAAAAAATATGGAAGAAAATATGAGCCATGATCTCAATTAGGGTTGGGTAGTGAACCCAAAGTAGCTTAATGTATGAATCCTTTACTAAAAGCAAGTTGTAGAATTTCTCTAGTATTCATAAGGTTAGGTATTTCAATCAATTTTTCCTATAGTAATAGTTTCAAAATTATTTAGAAAATATTTACAATTTTTTTTAATTTAAAGGTGAAAATATAGACATCTTTAATGCATGGGTTCTAATATGCAAAATGAATTTATTTCATGTTTTAATAAAGACAATTTTGCTGTATTAATTATTGTAATGCAATTAACTTTTTCTACTATACTCTTAATTTTTAAAATATACGGAATGTGATTTCATGCAATTTTGATGCCATTAAACTTGAAAAAACTTGAAAAAACTTGCAAAATGAAACAAATTCCTGAGCATTAATTTATAGTATCTATTAGGATGGCATCCAATATTAAAATATATTAATAAAAATAACTAGATCAGTAATAGAAACAAAGGACACAGTTTATACAGGACACATGTTTATCAGAATCATTTAATGTCTATTAAGCTACTTTCAATAAACATTCAACTATCTTACAGAGTTAGAGCTGCAATAACATGATTTGAATTCATTTGCTTTATGGTACGATTAAATATTAAAAACATTTAAGAGAAGCTGTATTCCCAAAGTACAAAAATATCTGCAAATTTTAGATTTCTACATAAAATTAATTCAGTCATATTAATGGCAATATTTCTCAGCATATCACATTGCATCTCAAAGGCAATAAAAGCTAAATCAGGAGACTTAGAAGTACCTACTCAGTAACAGATTTTATAAAAAGGCTATAAGCCTGTGTTAAATATGTTTGTGCTTTTTAATAGTATTTATTACTCTGAAAAGGTACTACCAGACCCTTCTGATATATATATATATATATATCAACCATAGCTTAACATGGTTCTCCTGGAATATTCACTGAAAGAAAATTCTTAAGTATTTGTATCTTCATTTAAGGCTACAGCAAACCCACACATTCATAAGATTACTAAGGAATAAAAAAATAAAATAAATAAAAATAAAAAAGCCCAGTTCTGTTCCCATCTTTCCCGAATATAATCCCCGGGAAAACAAAGGGGGTTCCTGCTGTTATTGTCTTCGTCTGCAGCTGATCATCACCAGCACTAGCAAGGCAGTAGCTTGCGCAGTTATCTCCACAGCGGGCAGTATCACAACCCGACGAACAGCACAAACTACTACCTCAGCCAGGGTCGTGGTGCGCCCGACGCATCTCGAATCGGGGAGGGAAGCCGGGGGGGGGGAGGCGAGAAGAAAGCCGGGAAAGCAAAGAGAGGAGATGGAAAGCACGCTCGACTTCCAACGAAGCGGAATCTCCGAAGAGAGCTGAAGGGGGAAAGAAAAAAAAAAAGGCTTTCGCCCCTTTATCTTGCCGCAGACGCCAGCCCGGGTCTCGTCCTCGCCCGGCTACCGAGACCCCGCCCCGACCGCCGCTCTCCCCCTCCACCAGCGTTGCCATTTTCCTCGCCTGGCGCGTTGCGGGCCCAGCTGCGGCCGTCTCCGGCGGATCCAGTCGCCCGCAGCTCCTCCACAGAGAGGGAAACTCCCTGGGGGGAATCCGCGGCGCCCCGCCCGTTCTTCCCCTTCCCTCGGCGGTCACCCGATTCTGCCAGAACAACGAAGGCACCCTCTTCGGGCACGCGTCGCCTCGTTTTAGGTGGAAAAAGCGGGAGTTCACCAAGAGCCGCCGCCTCGCGAGGAGCCATTCCGAGCGGTGCTCGACCGCAGACACCGTCTCTCGCTCCGACTCTGAGGCAGAAACGGGCGGGGGGAGGGACGCCAGAGGCCCTCGGTTCTTTGTTTGGGAACAGCAGCTGCCCCCCCCTCCCCGCTTTCCCTCCCGACCGGAGCTGAACCTTTTCGACGGCGTCGGTCCTTCACGCTCCCGCCGCTTTCGCCTCCCCTTCCCCCCCCGCGCGGCTTTCTCGGAAAGGATGAGAAAACTCGCCTCCGATGGCTGCCTCTCGCGCGCCCCGCCGGCTGAACCATAGAGAACTCGCGAGGGGAAGGGCCCCGCCAACTACCACGTGATTGGAAACCCGTGTCGTACAGGCGGTTGCCGGCGCCATTTTGAGCCGGGGGGGGGTGAGGGAGGGGGAAGTAAAACAAGCCAGTCTTTCTTGCCTATCTTGTCGGGAAGCGATGTGAAGATGGAACCTGCACGAATCGAAACCCAGAAGAAAGTTAGAATTTGTATGGATTTCTCTTGCAACCCACTTTTCTATCCTGTCGATACGCTAGGGCTCATTCAGCAGAAAACGAAAATCAGCGGGAAACTTGAAAGGCTACCTATTTCGCGCTCTTGTGAGGCATCGTGGGAAATGTAGTTCGGAACCCGCCAACGCGAACCAGCGGCTACAGTTGAAATAAGAACTAAGATTTGCTTGCATTTTGAATAGCAGAGAAAGGTCGCGTTGCAACCAAGTTGAGGTCTCTGCATTGAGAGGAAATGCATTACCCTGAAAAATGCATAAAGCTTGCACGTTATTTTTTATGTATGGAATGCAGAAATATTTGCATTCAGTTAAATAGCAGTACCTTACTATGACTGAAAAGATTATCATGAGCTATAACCCAAACTTTTGCTCACCTTTTCAAGCACTTTTGTACGTTCGCTCCTTAATCATCCTGTTGAAAGTACTGAAACTAGGACCAGATTTTCTAATGGTCATTGCAACTTAAGTTACTATAAAGCTTGGAACATATCAGTGCTGCCGTTTGATCAACTTTACCTTTTTAACTCACGTATTAGTCAAGTGTACTATACATCCGTAACATCTTTCAACTCAAATAAATGGAATTTTCTAAAGAATATGTTAACAAGAAAATGTATTACTATTTAATATTACAATACTGTTTCTACCAAAGACCTGTTGCGATTATGAAAGTAGGCCTTCAAAAACTATATATGAAAATCTATGGGACTATATAATTTCACCAATAAAAAATATGAAAAGACCCAGTTTGGTGTAATAAGGCCTAGAAACTAGGAGACTAAATTCTAGTTCTGCCTTGGCCTGAAAGGTGGGTGTGGATGACCTTGGGCCAATCCATGCTAAGCCCAACCCACCTCACAGGTTTGTTCTAAGAAAAAAAGCAAACTTTCTTTCAGCTCAACATGCACTTTGTTTGACATTGTCTTGATTGTAAAAGATGACTTTAGAGTAGGGGTCCCCAACCCCGGTCCATGGACCACACTGGTCTGCGCAAACAAGCCAAGCTTCATTTATGTGATGTGGCCAGCAGATAAATTCACCCCCCTCCGGTCCGCAGGAAGACCTTTCTCCATGAAACCAGTCTCTGGTGCCCAAAAGGTTCGGGGTTGCTGCTTAGAGCATCTTGGCTGATGCTCATTGATCATTTGAGTGTAAAACTAACTTTGGCATTGTTCATTTTGCTTGCTCCTGTCAAAACGTTTTCTTCTCTATGCATTATCCATCGCCAGCTTGCTGCTTCATCCACCATGAGCTTGTGACCAGTAGTCAGGAAAGCAGATCACAACAGATGAGAAGTGTATTGCAGATTAACATGTGTGCCAAAATGCACCAGGCCTTGTTTGCTTGTGAAGGGCTGTGGCATCTCTGCATTCTGCTGCCAGATTGCTTTCTAATCTAGATGTGATGCATGGACATTTTTTTTGCAAAGGAGTGTTTTGATGAGCCAGACTCCAGGAGCTTTTTGAGAAAGACATTTTGGCACACTGCTCAGGGAGTGTTTTGGCTTTTATTATCCTGTAACTGAAGCTCAGCCTGACCCATTGGCAGTGGGCCCATCTCATCAGCAGTGGAAGAAAACGGCAAAGATAAGCTGAGATGGTGAAGTGCAGGCTAGTAAAGGTCTCTGTATAGAGCAACTGTAACTTCCTGGAGCATGGCAAGCAGCCCTATTGCGATTCTGGAGCTCCTTGCCACTCTGCAAAGGGAGGGTGCATGGTGGTCAAAGGGCAGAGATGGGGGTGGGACAAAGGGGGGAGCTGGAGCATACCTGTCATGTGCCAAGCACCCGCACTTTAATCACATTTGAGCAAGGGTTGCAAGTCCATTTTTTTCAGTGTTGTTATAACTTTGAATAGCAGAACAAATGGTTGTAAACTGAGGATTGCTAGGTCTGTTCCAGTTCAAGATTTAATCTAATCTGATTAGCATGCTAATAGAATATACTGTATACTAGAGTTATCAAATCTGGAGCTTCAACTCCTTTTCCTCAAAGCATCAATTTTATTGATGCTTTCAATTAACCAGACTGAGGGGAAGGATGATGGTTTACTTAACTTCCACAAAAATGGGCAACATCAATTAAATCATGCTCCTGAAATAATTCAGCCTATCTATTCACAGAGACCTGGAATTGTTATTTTCATGGAATGAAGCTTACTATTACATAAGAAAGAAAACACACCAAAGTTGTTACATTGATCAAAGAATTTGCATCATATTCAGAACTGAAATTATTTGAAAATACTAACATTTCCATTGTGACTTAATCAGCACAATCTGAACCAATCAGTATCTGTACAGTCCACGTCTATTCCATTACTGACTAGCACAGAGCATATGCTATAAGTTGTGTATAAAGATGCTCTGAAAGATAGCTTATTTTTGAATAGAAATATTGCCAATAATTCTGGACTATTTTTCTTCTGTCTCAGATGTAAAAAAGGGTTCAATTATCTGAAGGAGACCTCCATGATGGCCCCTACAGGGATTGGCATTTGAAGTAAATTGGGAGGAAATCCAGTTGGTTATCGGAAGATGCTGACTGGTCACGAAGCAATGAAGTTAGAAGCAGGGTATGGAATCGGCATCTTCAGAGTCTTCTGGCAAAGTTGCCTCAGGAGCCACGCTACCAGGATCATTTATCATACTCCCTTGTTCTAAATTCAGGGCACTACTTTAAAGTTTCATTGAAGTTATCTTTGAAGATATATTGCTCTAAAATGATTTTTATTCATACATCTTGACCAAAATTCTTAAGAGAAAAAAAACAGCTCAATCTTATAAATGTACCTACTTATGCAGTATTTGTGACAATATCCAGAGCACTCTATTACAAAAGTGAGTGACTTCAAATTTATTTATTTATTTATTTATTTAGATTTATATACTGCCCTTCTCCCGAATATCTGCCTGGTTTGAAACAGTTGCTGTTTTAAGCAGGCCAGGCAACTGAAGTGATATGATTAGAATCTCAAACAATTTATATTAAAATGTATATCATATTAGCATAATTTTTATGGCAAAATGATTTTATTAAAAAATAACCCTGTGGTTGTTCAGTTGCTAAGTCATGTATCTAAGTCTTCCCAACCCCATGGACTATAGCAAGCCAGCCTCTCCCCTGGACTCTTAAGTAAAGGGAAACAACAATTGTACTTTGACAATTTACTGTATCTCTAAACTATCTTCAAAAATACACTTCTTTCTTTGTATCACACACACACATCACACTCAAAAATAACAGTTTTTTTAGTTTAAAAAGATATTACAAAACAAAGCACTTAAAATAGTTGAAACTATGACAATGATATACAGTAAAATATTGCTGATACTTGAAAGTATCTTGCTTTTGTTATTAATGGCGTTCAAAGCTGTTTAGGACCAAAACAAAGAAAACGCATACATTTCAAATATAAGATTTTTAAAAAGTTTAGCATGAAAGGGCTAACAGTAAAATAATTAATTTGTGAAATGAGGTATGCTAGTGTTTTGAGTGTTACACAGCAATGTTCTCCCTATGCAGAGTAATTTAACATAGCAACTCATAGGCCATTCGCCACTATCTTTATTCACATGACTGGTTAGTAAAATTATTCAAAAAAAGAGAGAAAACCCTGTATGCTCAAATATGAATGCGCTTATTAAGTAAAAATGCATACAACATAATGTTCATAATAAATATATTTTCAACCCTTAAACATTATCAATATTTAAAAATAATTTAAATAATAAATGCAGTTTTTTTTACAGAACTGTACGATTTATTATACACAGAAATACACATTCCCTTTGTTTACAAAGGCTGGTTACAGATAATATGGAATGTTACAGTACCATCTTGCATAAAATTTTAGTAGTTTGTACTTGAAAAAAGAGTGTAAAACTCCTGCCTAATAAATTCAACAAATCAAAGTTTCTTAATTACATCATTAAGTCATCCACAACAAGCTATACATAAGTCCACTTTTCAATCACCACTTCAAGTTACTGTAGCAAGTACTGTACTTTGAAATGGATTCTTCTCAGTCAAAGGCTTGTACTTCACCTCCACTCACCAGAATCAGATGCAAGCTTCATATGAATCACAGAGTTCTGGTTAGTAAAGTTTAAAGGCTGTCAATGCTGCTTACCAAGTACAAGTCATATGAGATTTATTAGAGATGTGTCAAGTCATAATAAACATTTTATTAGATGCATTTTTCTTTAAAAAAGTGTTAAAACATGGTCATGACTCTCCATTCTGTACCTTGGATACTGGTGGATGCATGAAGTCCTTAAAGGGCACTAATGCTTCTTTGAGAGCAGAGCAGACTTCTGAAGATGAACTGGTGATACATTCTACTAATGTTGGGTACAGAGCAATAACCTGTGCCCATGTATTATCATCAACTGTAACAAGAAGTAAATTTATGAGATTTTTAGAACACTTTTCACTGCCACAAAAATATTAATCTTGTTTAAATTTGGGGGAAAGCTTGGAGGTCTTTTTAGTGCTTTTTATTTCTTGCAATTCTTAACTGTAACTTTGGTCAAGTTAATGAGGCAAGTAGGAACTACTGGAGATTATCTTGACAGAAGACAGCTCTTGTTGTTCTAGAAAATATGCTCCCATACCTGGTGGGAACCAGATAACGTTTGGGTATTTGCATCTTGCCTATATGGAACTGCATCTTACATCATAGAAATCCTGTGGTTAAATTCTGCAGAAGCCTGGTTTTGATGCCAATGTCATGGCAATGTCTTTAGCCATTAAAGGAAATGAGTCATTCTGTCTTTTAGATTTTTCTCTTCCTCTATTAAGAAGTTAAATCAGAGTTATACTTTCAAGGAATAACAACATTCTAAATGCAAAACTTACAATAGTCTTTCTCAACTGGAATGGGGTGGATGGACAAATAAGCTATGTAAGGCAGTGAAGGAGGGACAGGGAGTCCTTAGCATGAGACTACTTGCTCAGCAACACAAATCTCCAAAAAATGCTGGACAGTCTGCTGTTCCTAGTAATCTGTCTTCTAGGCTTTCAGTATATATGTGCTTATCTACTCTTAAGCTAATAAAACTCATGTACCCAACAATAATTATTTTGTATGCTTATTCTTCCTTGATCATAATTTAATTATTCAAGACACACCTCCAGTGAATTGCTTATGATCTGCTTTTCATCAAAGATTCATAATGAATGGTTATTAATTTTTTTTGTTGCACGAAAAATAAAATACAACATTTAAAGTTTAAGAACTGATGAAACAGTCAATCTGTTTCTAGCATTTTGGGTAAAACCATAGTGACATTTGTGAAAAAAGCTTTTAAATTATTTGGTATTGGTTAATGCTAGCAGAAATACAAGACTGTACAGAATCAGAGGTTATAAATAGATATTAAATAAATTGAAAGATAATTTCAAAATGCACTGGTTTTATGGAAAAATGATTCAAAGGGGTACCAAAATTGAAATATAAAGTATTTTATTCTAAATTTATTTCAGGACACCTATAATACACTTATAATAACTTTCATACATGTAAACAGCAGCTCAAAAGCACATTACGTACAGGTACTCCTCAAGGTACAATGGTGGTAAGGGCCAGAATTTCCATTGCTAGGCAATGTAGTCATAAAGTCCAATGTCACAGTTATGGCTCAACGGTATTTTGGTGTGCTATGGCCTTGGAGCTGCAAGAAGCCTCTAAGCCACAGTGTGGTATGAAGCCTCATCAGCTTCTGGAAGCTGCAGCTGTCCTATCAACATGGTCCAAAGCTGAGGCACTTTGGGAAGCCCCAGGGCGCCCATCGCAATCCCAGCCACTGTCGACAATCTGGACTCTGTCTCCTCAGGTGACTTCACCATCATCTTGCTCCCACTGTGATGAGACATGTCGATTCTGGCCCTTTAGAGGCAGCTTCTGATTATGAGGCCATCTTCCCCAACTCTCATAAAAAAACTGCCATGTGCAACTCTGGGAAGAAAGCCTTGTGCGGCCAGCAGCTGCTTCTTGAAGGGCCAGGCCAGGCATGCTTGGTCAGCAGCAGGAGCAAGATGACAGCACCGATCAGCTAGGATGGCAGGAAACAGACTGCAGGGGTGCTGAAACGGCTTGATGCTTCAAGGTTTGGCTGTAAGAGCCTTTGTTATCCAATGCTGTAACTTCAAATGGTCACTGAACAGATGACTGTAACTTGAGGACTACCTGTTGAATATCTGCATTTAGTCTTGCATAATCTATTCATGTGCCAATTTTGAAATGAGTATGATTGGTTATCCTTAACTAATCCAACCTATTATACATATATAAGTATTCTTAAAAGAATCAAAATGTATTTCACTTGCTAAATCAAAACGTATTTCACTTGTTTTAAAAAAGAGTATATTTTGAAATTTCATCTTAGAAACATTTAAAATAATACCCAACTCTCTCTTGAATTATTTAGAATACTTTTATCTTCCATAAATTTAGAGTAGATACACACTGAAATAAGAAATAATTGCTAACTTATATAACTTTATTTTAAAGCATTTACTTCTTAATAACTGCAAATTATGACTCATTGTGAAAGTTTTTACAATGTCAGATGTACACTATCAGAGCCAAATTTAACAGTTTGTTAATCTTACAAGACTATAATAAAAGGAAAAGTTGATACTCTATAAGAAAATATTACTTACCGTTTTCTGGCTGAGTTTTTTTAAGCGAGTCTATGAGAGTACTGACAGCTTTTAAAACAAATATTATTTCTGTAACTTGTTGCCTAGAGTAGAAATAAATAGGACTTAATGTTAATATTTCAGAAAGTTATAATCAAAATTTGATTGCATTTATTTTGTAAAACACACTTTTGTCATTTCTTTAGATCCCTTACTGTAATTAAAACAAAAGTCTATATTTTATCTATACTTTTCTCAAAGTATTATTTATTTCCAGAATATTGGTCATTTGTGAAAATCTAATTAAAATATCTACAATAAAACAGTGGAAAATAAGACTAGTTAAGTATAGTTGTTTTCATTATGCATACTTACAATTACTTGAGCAAGTACTGTCCACAGGATGTAGTCAAAACAAAATTTGCTGACAAATAATGGTGAGACATAAGTTTGTTGGGGAGAAGCTTTGCAGAACTACTGAAGTAAATTTTAGGGAAAAAGAACCTAAAAGGCAACCCTTTTTCCTTGCCTTCATCATGTATTCTTAGCCTGCTCAGCCTTATGTCTATTTTGATGAACAGAGATAGCTGGGATGGGTTGAGGTATGTAAGGGCGACATTTTATTGCAGATTCTATTTGTTTCTAGAAATTTTGAACCCTGGCTATGTAAAGAATGATGAAACAAGAGATTGTTGCTGAATTGTTTGTTTTTCTTTCAGACTGCTGAGTTTTCCAGCTGTTTTATCTTAATAAAGAAATCTGAGTAATATTTCATTTTTAAAATTACAGTATAAGCATTTGAAAATCTGTTTCAGTTAGAGCCTAGGAATCTGTTGTGTAAAGTGAGGGGAATGCAAATGGATGCCCTTTGGATAGTTACTCATATTAATTTCAAAATGTGCAATCTAAAGATTACTATGCATGCAATTTCTTGCCAACACTTTTCATAGGACTATAACATTATCCACAGGTTTAAGCATCTTTCTTTGAAATTCTAATTTTAGATAGGTCAATTAAAAACTTTGTTTAGCTAAAAAAAGTAAAAATCTCAGCCAAATATTAAACAGAACTATTGCCTAAATGATTACTTATTGGAATAATGAAGATAATAAAATAGAAAGAAAGAGATCATTGTAACCAAAATATTACTGCAAAATATACTAATTCTCTAGAAATGTAAATTTTTTTAGGTTAAAACAAATATTCCTAGCTCTTAGTATGGTAAACTAGAAAATTATAATACCGTATTACATCGATTATAAGATGCAATTTTTTTCGTATTTTGGTGTCTCTGTATTCAGGGTCTTCTATTCTAGTCCGCGCACCATCGCCGAAAAGCTGACTCCACGGACCAGCTGAGAGGGAAAAAGTAAAGCCTCTCAGCACACCAGACGCGCTAACAAAACAGGAGGAAGCAGTCCATGCTAGAGTGGGGAAAAAAGCCTCCGCAGATCACACTGAGCCGTGGCCGTCACAGCACGCCGCCTGGAATGCGAGAGCAGGAAGGAGCTTCCCATGAAGATCAGGCCACCCACCCTCTGCACACACAGCCCAGCTCGAAGCTCAATCAAGTCACCTGCCACAAATCAGACAAGTGGAGGCAGTTGTTTCGGTTAGAGGCAGCAGTAGAAGAGTGATGGTCCTCTTCAGCCCCTAACGAACATGACTGGATCAGCTGAGAGGGAAAGTCCTTAGTGCCCCACTGGCGGGGAAGCAGCCCTGTCTGATGTGGCGTCGCTCCGCCCAGTCAGCTACGAGCACCTCTTCTGCCCCCAAAGTCCCCGGCAGAGCTTCGCCAGCCCCCCTTTTTTCCCCTCGGCTTGGTGGGGTGGAGCCTCCTGTAAGGTCCCTCCCTGGCTGTTGAGTGAGGAAGAAGAGAGGAGAGCGGTACCCGGGGAGGCCTCTCTGGCAGGCCCAGAAACAGCAAAGCAAACAAAAGTCCTGTCCGACTTTCACCCTGCCACGCATGCACATTTTTTTTTTTGCTTATGCTAAGAGCAGCACCCCCCAGCTGGTCTATGCGTCACCAAACACCTGACATGGGCACACAGCGGGGCCTTTACCTCTCTCCTCAGCTGGTTCATGTCCGGTTGTCTTGCGCCCCAGCTGTCCCCCCAGCTTGGAAGGAGACCTCTCCAGGTCTCTTCCCCATTACATTGCATTTAAACAAAAACCTATTTCTAGCTTCAAAAAATAAGGGTGCATCTTATATTCAGTAGCATCTTATAATTGATGTAATACGGTAGTTGTACTAATGAATAGAACAAGATAACCTAGCCCAACATTAACTTTAGGTTTATATATGATAATTAAAATATATAATAGTAAATACTTTCAGCTGTCCAGCCATAGTCATAGTCATCTTTTACCTGCAGGGTTTTTATATATATCTATGGGCTGGTGGGCATTATTTGGAATCCCAATAGCAACTGAGCTTACAAAGCTCAATGGCGTCAGTAAGGCAGGACTTGCAAGTTCAGGGCTTTCAAAAAGAGCTGGAACAAAGTGCCATTTTTATAACATCCTCTCCCTTCTTTACTTTTGGAACATTTATATCCAGAGTGTCGGGGAAGATATGTGCAAATTTACAGATGTTCTTTTTCCTGTCAGTTTATTTTAAAAGCATGAAATTCTTTATATGTCTCTTATTGCCAAATAAATTTATTTAGTAGTGTAAGCAAAGTCTACTCTTAATAATCATGATTGTATGTTTTGAAAATATTTCTTTCTTTAAAACCAGAGTTAGAAAATAATTTTGTTATTGGTTAATATATGTTTGCTCAAAAGAACCCTTGATGAACATTCCTGGGTGAACATTAAGTCTAGGGTCTGAAATTAATCAGCTGATCACTAATGGGTGGCAGTAAACAGCCTTATTGAGAAAAGGAATACAAACAAAGCAATGAACATACCGTGGAAGTGGACACTTGCCACTTAATCTTTCATCTTCTATGTAACGATAAAGCACATCTTGAGATCGTTTTAATAGAACAGAAAGTGCCATTCGTGAAATATAGCCTTCTTGAGGAGTTGTTACTTTGTTGCTGAATGAAAACTGAAGCAATGTTTCAAAACACATTTTGGAAAATTCCTCTCTCATACGAATATCTATTTCTGCCTCTGTCAAAATAAAAAAACATTCTTGTTTTAAGAATCTATTTTAAAAGTAGTTAGTAGAATAAATAGTAGAACATGTAAAGAAAGACACAATATTCATAGTGAAAATTAATCAAAGCAAAGTATATTTTATAATATAAAAATGTACCCTATATAAAAGGATTAACACAAATCTGATTAGTCAAATGTGGCCATATCTACATTTTTAATGGTTTAAATTGTCAGCTAGTCTAGAGAATCATTTTTTTTCTAATAACAGATAGCATCCCAAAGAAACTAGTGAGGTATCAACTTTAGAAATCAATAGCTTAAATGAGATGTAAGTAATTTTTGTAATAATGAGACTTAAACATGACTTCATTCTATCAGTTTCCTTCCTTTGTGAAATAAAGATAATTCAATACTGAAGTAGAATCACATATTTAAGCAAACCTATATCACTACATATTTGTTGAGTAAAAAGTACAGAATATTTAGTAACTGCATTGTCAGACGTGTTACAGGACAGAAAACGAGTCCACTCATTTCTCAATTTGTTAGGTTTTACCTACAAGTGGAAATATATTTATTTCTAAAACTTAATTTTTAAGAGCAGTCACTAAAACTATCTGGATTGTGAGTATTTTTTTAAAAAAATATGGCTGCTATCTGAGCATAGAAAAAGGCATATTTTTAAGAAGTTATATGACTAAGTCACTCATGTCAGCTACTTTAATGCCTCCTTAATTCAAACATTTTTTTCTGAACCCAAATGGCTACAACTAGAAAGATGATGTCCATGTTCTAATCATGTCATAATTTATAAGGACATGAAATTATAACAATATAACATTTTAAAAAACTTAAAAGAATAGCTAAAATCAAGTTTTTAAATTAAGTAGTAAAATTAATTCTTGAGCTGCAAATCAGCCCATGCCAAATTCAATGCACACCCCCTTTTTGCTTCACACTTGAAATATTGCGCACTACTGTTGAACATGTTATATCTTTTCCACTCAATTTTTATTGTTCCTGAATATATCTCTTTATATTTTTGCTTGACATACCTGTAAATGAAGAAGATTGAGAATGTATTGAACCTTTATTAAGCATAGTCATAATCTGACCAACAAATTCCTTGGGAATAAAATTAGCGTATGGCAATATCTCTGTACTGATGAGCTGCACCACCTATAATGAATGAAAGACAACATTTTGAAATAACAAACACTCATAACAAGTTTCAAGCACAAACTGCAAAATTAAATGAAATTATTGAATGATGTCAGCAAATTGGAATGTGCTGGCCATTTTGTTTAGTATGTAGATCTGCAAACAGATATCACAACTGACAGCAAAATCTATACTTTACACAAATTTAGGAATTATTATGATAAAATATTTTGTTATACAAATATGAGCTCCATATTTTTGGATGCCAAGAAAGATATACTCACTTCAACATCAATATTTTCATTTCTTTGAAACTCTTGAATAGAAAGATTATCGGGAGGTGAACTGAAAAGCAATTAAAGATAGCCTTAATTAAGAGGTTGGAAAACCATTTTGAAAAAATACCAGACACATTATTTCATTATACTAAATATTACTATCTGAAGTTGATTTTAATTATGCCTTAGTACAGTATATATTGAAGATTTGCAAATCTACAGCTAGTTCATTATTTTCTTGTTTTACAAATGAAGAACTGAGACATTTGTGAGTCAATAGTGGAGTTGATCTCTTCCACTAACAACATGAAGGAAGTATGTTTAAAAGACATATTACTTGCCCAAAGCAAAAAAACAAAGCAAAACAAAGAAACTGGGCATCCATATCAAGGTTCTGGATATTTTACACCAGTTATGGTATCAAAACTCTGCCTAGATCAGTTTAGTGTTCCATATCCATAATATGTTATTGAACAACATAGCCCCCTTTTAGTACTTTTTGTGGAGAAAGACTATATGTCGGTATTTTGCAAATAAGGGAACTCATTTAGTAAGACGTAGAGCTTTCCAGCAACATAAAGATGGAAAAGGCCCTCAGGTAATCAGACAGGTACAAGCTACAATACTGCTTGTTAGAGATTGGCAGAAATTATGTTTCTCTTCTTAATGAAAAAAAAATAGCCTCAATGGATTAAAAACAAATCAAAAACAGCTGATCCAAATATCACACTCATTATTTAATACAAAGACACAATATGGAAAAATTTCAAATTATGAATTTGAAATAATAAATCCATTCTATTTCAAATCACTTGAACTCCACCCTACTTACATTGCCCCACAACTATGCAATTATACTTTACCTTTTAGTAAACAAAAAGTTTTCAAAAGTGTTGGCTAACTCTGGCCACATACTGTCAAATTTTCCAGAGGAAGCATGCTGTCTAGCAACTGGTAACCCAATTGAGAGAACCTTAAGGAGTGAAGAAACTGCAAGTTTCCATGTGCTTTCTGAAGGGCAAGCATATTTCAAACTAAGAGGCATCCTTAGTGTCTGTCAAAATAAAATATTTACATTGGTTTCAGTAAAATATTTACATGAAGCATATATGAAACTCAGCAGGTCTTGCATTTAAATCCTACCTACAGGCAAGGAAGAAAACGACCTATAGCTTTAACTGGAGTTAAATGTATAGGATGGGTGTAGAGCAGTGGTTTCCCGAACTTTTTTAGTCCACCGCCCCCTTGATGCTACAAACTCATCCTCGGTGTCCCCCACCCTCTAAAAATAGCATTATTCGGAATACTGGTTTGCATGACCCACTATGGAAGATAATAACAGTAAAATTCAAAACTGTAACAATTAATTGTACATTTATCAAGAATCTTAGTAACTAATAACTTAGTAAACTCAGTAAAATTTAGTAACTACTTCACTGTTCAGTAAAT
>JANHFO010005003.1:82414-94503 GCA_032468095.1 Pareas carinatus
TTCCATGTGCACGGAATCGCTCCGCCGAAATCTCCGCAGCGGGGGAGTTACCCCGCTGCTTGGACTGGAGCGTTCCCAGCACCCCGCGTGGGGGGGGGGAATCGCTCCGCGGGATGCCGGGAATGCCCCGCGTCTTACGATCCGGAGCGTCTTATAGGCTGAAAAATACGATTATTAGCAATGTGTTGACTTAATATCTCTAAACTATGGAGACTATTAATTTATAGCTTTAAGACATTTTAAACTCCCCTCATATAATATTAACATGTAGGACCACATCTTCTAACATATCTGGTAGCAATATAATCACTAGTAAATTGATGTCATAACTTGCTCACAATGCATTTTTATCCTACCTGGGCTGCAATTCTCAGTTAACTAAATTGGATTTTCTTTGGAAAAGACATTTAATGGGCTATTTACCATTGCACCATTATTCAGTCCAATAAACAGATCGTTATCTAAGAAACTCATTGATTAGAAGAGCAATAGATCAAATAACATGGCACTGAAATTCTAGTTCTACTCTATTTATAACTAAATTTGAATACAATTTTAGAAAACAATTTATGCTTCTTACTCAACATCATTATCAATTAAACTACTGATATTTTCTAGCATGCTAATTTACCTGGTTCTGAGAGAGTGAAGGGTCATGGTTAAATGTCAATCCTGCTTTGATGAGAGAAGTTAAAGCTTCTGCTCCCCATTCCCTCATTCTTGAGTTTGGATGTTGGCAGACCTACAGTCAGAATGCACATTAATAAATATTCAGCATTCTATATTGCTTTTTGGTCTATAAAATCATTGAACACTAATGTCTATCCTGTTGATTATAAACCACTTTGTTTATATATAAGCATAGCAGTTGTTGCATTACTAGCAAACAAAATGCTTCGTATTTCTTATTTTCAAAAACTAAATTAAATAAAATTAAGAGCATATTTATCAGTGGAATAATAATACCTTTACATGTTTCATATTTTACTATATTCTCTACCCAATTCTGATGACTTGCATGGTTGTAGATTTATGTGTTGTGTCATCCTACCTTATAAAATGCTCATTCTGCTTATATTAAAATTCATCTCTTTGAAATCTCAGTTTGGTTTTATCTATTATTTTCCAACATCAGAATGTGATAATTCTACATTAGAAAAAGATCAGATAGCAAATAAGTAAGATATACTTGCAAGGCATGCTTACCTTCTGAATTAAAAAAATAGGAAGCAATAAAGGAAAAGGGAAATAAATGAAAAATATGAAACTAAGGCAATTGAAGCAATAAATATTAGAATAACAAAGCTAAGCTATATATCTTTCTAGATCTGATACATAACATTTCCAGAAGTGACTGTAATATAATGGCTAAAATGTCCACCTTGTCCCGAAAGATCTGAATTGAAATATTGTTTTAACCACATTGCAATGAATTGTCATAGCTGTCAAGTCTAACCTAGTTCTCAGATTTGTTATAAAATGAAACTGGGAAAGATAATATCATTTATTATCAGCATATAAATAGTAAATAACAATAAAAATATTGGCGGAGCTTTGTAGTTTAAGATATGGAACTGACCTATTATTCAAAAACTGAATTCTACTACTCCCCTGCTTCTTAAGCTTGCCAGTGTAGAAGTAAAACATTTTAATGATATATCAATGCAAAATATGTAATTTTTCTATTAATTTTGTAAAGAGAAAAATGCATAGTAGAAATGAAAAAAAATCTGACAATGAGTTATGGAATGTCTATATATTCCAATGTTATAAATCTTATTACTGTTATTATTTCTCAAAATTGGCAATGACGGCTTGAACTGAAATTTAGCAACACCGAAGGACTACCTGCGTTTCTATCTCTACTAAGCAGAATCATTGCAATTTCTGATCAATACAAATTTGTAAATTTTCAAGCATTAATATCTAATATTGTACATGCAGCACCTCATATCCAGTAATATTTCTAGTTATAGAACTTTTGGAGTTCTGTAAATCCTTTAAAAGAAAAGATTACAGAAAGAACTACAAAGTAGCACTCTGTTATCAATTAAGCAGCCCATTTTTCCAGGGTAACATAGCTACTTTTGGAATCTGGTTTTGGTTGTATTTTTTAAAAGCATAAAGTTTCTAATATAACATGTCTAATGTAAAGCAAAACAATTGAGATTTTGCAATTTTTCTGAGGTACAAAGCATGAACAGCACACATATATACAAATACCCCCACACTTAACTCTTTTGAAGGTAGCTAAAACATATTTTATATATAATCCAAGAATACGTATTCTGCTTTTCAGCTAAGGCAGAATTATAATTTCAATTTGCAATATACTGTTTTGCCCAGCATTATCTTGATTTAAATTATGTAAAATAACAACAGCCCAATTGACAATCACGTTATTTTTACTAAATAGTTTTGAAATTTCTGGTACATTAAGTGTTTTAGGTGTGAAGGGTTTTGGTATTATCAATAAAGGCACATATTAACAAACTATTTAGTGCACCAATATTAAAAAATGGGTTAGTATTTGGATGGGAGAGGTGAAAAAGTCCCAGGTTTTAAAGCTAGATTAGACATTTTGAGAAAAAAACCATTTCGTTTTGTTCCTTATTAGAGAAAGAGAAAAAAAAAGATTGTTCCATACTGCTGCAAAAAAAACTACAATCCATTAGTCCAGGTAATCAGCAGAATTTGGTTTTGGGTCAATGAATCCTTATTGTTTTATATGCTAGTATACAACTGCATGGCTTGTTTATTTACAAGTTATGACTATATAAGAAAAGGTGCATTCTCTGAAACAATTATAATGTTCATTGTGGAGAAAAGTTGACTTTCTTCTCATCTGATACTTTCCAATCCACACAGGTACAGAATTCACACAGTACACATTAAGCAGGGGGTTGGCCTAATTAGCTCTTCTAATTACTTGACTCTAGATTAATAAGGAACAAAACAAAATAGAAACAGGAAAGCAACTAATATTAAACATTACTTGCTATCTATTCTTATGCCTTCAAATCTTAATTAAAGGGAGAAAAATACTAAGATTTTTCAAACATAAACATTGATAGATTATAAAATGATTTGTTACCTCTAAAAGATGACCAGTCAGTGGTCTCCACAGAATTTCAATCCTATGCATGTTAACCAGTCCTGTTTCTAACAATTTAGCAACAGCAAACAATGATGGTTCCTAAATGCAAATGGTATTTAAAATGATTTCATTCACCAGCCCATACATTAAGTTACTGTACTGAAGAACAGTGATGTAAAGTGTTCTCTTAAAGGATTGTTGTCATAGCAATCTAATTTTTAGTTGTGGATTACAATCCTTTAACCCAATTATGATAAAATTAATACAACAATTTTCCATATGAATTTCAAGTATATATTTGTTAGAGTACAGAGGTTGGATTTGTTTCACACATACTATACACACATGGCAGATCAATACACTAGCTTTTTAGTTTGATAAATCCCCTCATGATGAGATTGAAGTATTCTTATTAAATGACCTATACCCATAAAATTTGAAGGCAATATGAAAAATTTTATTCATACCCATCGCTTACAGAATCCATTTGGTCCCTTCAATGAAATGTTAACTTTATACAGTTTTGACATCTCACTAGGATATTCTCTATCCTACACGGGAAAAGACCCGAACACACCTAGACCTACATACCGGTACCCGTGAAAATCTATGAATACACACACACACAGAGTATATATGTTTTCGTAGATTTTCACAGGTACAGGTATGTAGGTCTACAAGTGTTCGGGTCTATGCACGCATTAATGGTGTGTTGCATTTTTAAATTCTGTGACCTGGCGTTGGACCATAAACATACATACATATGTACATACATAAATGCATATTTGGGAATTCACTGAATGTGTTTCAATGATCGGAACATAGTTTAATAAATTAAGTTTTGCATAAAACTTTCCCTGTGCTCGTTACTTCTACCTTTTCTGCCATAAAGACAATGGTTACAAATTGTGCAGCAAGCTAGGATTATAAATCAATTTCAAGTTTTAATTTGAGATATTAGCTTTTCCCATCCTGTTAACAATTGCTTCTATATTTGAACTAAATGCATAATTATGAACCATTATACTTATTTAAGGAATACCAAGAAAGGAGCAAAGGACTAAAATGGAAATATAAATTTATTAATGTGTAATGTTACATAAAATCTGTTTTATTGCTGATGCATGCTGGATAATTGCGAAAGCCAAAAAATTTAAAAAAAAAGTCACTGTGCTTTTTAGAAAAGCCACTGATCTTGTTGATCATGTCAAGCTACCATATGTGCTTAGAAAAATGGGAATCCTAGAAAATTGCTTTGTCATGCAAAACCTACATACAAGTCAAGCCATAGTACAGACTGAACATGAACATAATGAAATTGATTGTCTCCAGATTGGTAAACTACTGAGATAAGACTGTATGATCTCCAGTTTTATATTTAAACTATTTCCTGAAATATATTAAGGGAAGATAGATTTGAAGAAATTGAGTGTGGTTTAAAAACTGGAGGAAGAAATATCTATAGTTGTACGTTCTGTCTACAAAGGAGTTACATTTCCTTTGAGATGGGCCTTTATTGCTATGGCACTTTCTCTGTGGAACATCGTCCCTTCCCTACAATGAAATTTACCACTTTCTTCCCATCTTTTCAGAAACTTCAACAGGCCTGGGAAACTCAAGGGTATGGTGGCTCCACATCTCCATGACTGATGTCCTTGCTTAGCCTTTTTAATGTTTTTAATGGCATTTTAATTTAGTATTGCTCTGTTATGGTTTTAGTGTATGCCATCCAGAGTCACATTCTGTGAGATGAGAGGTCATATAAATAAGATTTATGAATATATAATAAATAAATAAATATAACCTGTGCTATGCTGATGGCACTACCTCGATAGCCAAAAATGCATAGAATCAACAAGGCGTGAAATAAAAATGAAAGAACACAGTGAAAAACGAGACTAGAATTAAAAATAAAGAAGATCAAACTCATGACAAGTTGTACAAGAGCCTTAAAACTGAAAAGATACTGAATTGGTAAACAGCTTCTACCTTTTGGGATTCACCATCAATACAAAGAAACAAACAGTTTAGTTATACATAATGTACTATAACTTGGTAAAGCAGGCATGAAGACCTTGGGAAAACCGTTCAGATAATTGTTATATACCTAAACTTACAAAGATCAGAATAGTGCAAGCCATGGTACTCCATGTGATGCTGTATGGAAGCAAAAGTTTGACTTTGAAGCAGCAGAATAGAAAAAGTACTGATATTTTTGAACTTATGTGTTCAACAAGATTCATTATAATACCGTGGCCAACCAGGAAAGCAATGAACAGTCAAATGAATCATCTCAAAATTTTCTCTCAAAGCATAAATAACTAGGCTCAAATTATCCTATTTTGGATACATTATCTGAAGACTTAGCTCTCGATAAGGAAAGAGATGAGGATGATCAGCAACAAGATGGAAGGACTCAATGGGGATGGCTGAACTGTTCAAAAGCCTGAAGGACCAGATTAGGAACAAATAATCACAGATAAAATCTATGTGGTTGATAAGAGTCAACACCAATTTGAGGACACATAATTAATAGCAAATCTAATGTCTGGGCTATAAGAACCATATGGGATAATTTATATAAATCATGTTTATAATTTATTTATATAATTATATGTAATCTTAACTGAAATAATCTAGTTGATTTATATAAAAAAATTAAACATATTGTACCTTATTATTTCCATAGGCCATGTCCATGGCTTCCAGAGACAGAGAACAAAGTGCATTTATTAAATGATGTAATGAAACATCATCTAGATATCTGTGGGGAAGGAATGTAGGAGAGAAATCAAGTATTAAAACAAGTTCAAGATGAATAAGACAAAAGAATCTCAAAGTGGGGCTGTTTGCAATAAAGAAAAGTGGTTAAAATGATAAAAAAGATATACAGCAAATAGTTAGAGATAGAGCTTTAGGGCATTTAAAAATCTGTTTGCAAAGATGTTTTCTTACTGTGAACTTTCAAAGAGTCTGGAAAGAATGTTGGAGATAACAGGCAAATCAGTCATAACAGCCGTAGTTAGAACCTAAAAGAATTAATTGCAAAAGTTTGGTAAATATATAGTAAGAATATATGATAAGATCATTGTACTATTCGATAAAGTAATATATATCTTACTGTGCTAGGTCCTTCTACAGCTCTTCCAGGCTTTAAAGCACCTCCTATGCCTGGTTTCAAGCCAAGAATCCATACAAGATGCTAAAACACAAAAAAACAAAACAAAAAAACCCAACCTTTAAAATTTGAAATGCTTTTGTAAAATATTTACTTTAAGAATGTAAGTATGCTCTTCTATAACAAAGTACATGAAGTTCATATCACAATTTAAAAGCTTAGATAAAGTAGCAAGTTCATTATAACCCTGTATAACCATTCTACCCATGCTCTTGATAGGTGATTAAAACATGTGATTACATGCATGGTGGGATGATCATATTTGGATACCCAAAGTCATAAAACTGCCATATAACAATAAAAGTCCGCCAAATTTAATAGAGCTTATTTTTAGCATAGGAGAAATTTCATTGCTCAACCACTGAAACTGATACATCCATTTTTATGAGAAGTTTAAAAAAGGTGTAAATCAAAGTAACATTCACCTGGAGCGTAGCTAAGACAAGTTGCCATGATGTACCAAGGACAGCTCCATGACAATGAGCCAAGCTAAGTAACGTCCTCATGCACTGGATATTCTTAGACGTAAGCTAAAAGATTTTTTAAAAGTTAGCATTTTATAAAAGCTCAAAGAAGATTTTTGTAAGTGTAAAACTATTTCAGCAATATTGATGAAAAATATAATCATTCAAAAAGAAAAACCCACATCAATTTATTTTTAGATTTTTCTCTAACGTAGGCTTGTGGGTAAGTAATATTTCACACTGGATTTCAGTGACAACATCTGACAGAATCCTTAAACCATTAAGACAGAGGGAAGCCTTTTAATTTGAATAAATATTCAAATATTTTACTTTACAGACAAATAAATATTAGTACAATCTAGTCAAGTAAACTGAAGCAGAGATGAAAGAATCCAAAATATACTTGCTTCTTTTGATACAAAGGTATTTTAAATTTGTTGAAGAGAAGCATCACTGAGAATATCACTTGGCCTTTGACACAGACATTTCAGGCAATATCTTTGAGAGTGACCAGTCAATATCTTTATTGACTTCCCTTTTGGTGCTCTGAAGAAGCTAACAGGGAAGATTTCAAATGACGATGACATGATCATGGGACATTGGGAAACTGTAGTAAGTGACAACAAGTTGCCAAGAACCCTGGTTGCAACCATGTGACTGTGGGGGCACTGCAATGGCTTTGTGCATAGTTGTAAATTTCTTCTTTCAGTACTGTCATAATTTTGAATGGTTGCTGAATGAAGGAATCCTCAAGCGAGGAATACCTGTAGTGTTCCTCCTGCGATTAGTATTTGAAACATATGCAGAACCATTTTTAAAATTTTTATCAGATTCCTTCCAGGGATAGGAATAATTTATCACTGATAAATAAGTAGCAACAATAACTAGCAACAAAACTCACTGTGCATTGTACATTCAAGTTCATTAATATTATTCCTTTAGTGTTTTTTTACATAGCAAAGATTAAGAAATGAATAACCAAGCTCCTTCTCAATTTACTGCAAGGTGAAATATAAATAAAGATTGAGGATCTCACTAGATCAGATATTCAGATCATAAACTCACAACTGCCACTGAGAATGAGATGACAGAAAATGAAATATGCAAAGATGTATCTCATGCATCACAAGGACAAAACAGAAGTCACCAAGATAGAATAATAAAGTACGATATTAAATAATTTAATCAGTTAAAGGTACTATAATAGAAAAATAAAAGTAAAAGGAACCCCATATCTGGAGCAACTGATAGGATACCGATATAAAGGGACCAGACATAGTAACTTAGTTCACAAGGAATGGATTCTATAAAGCTACTGTAAAACCTTTATAAAGAATCCCATTTCTGAGATTCCTTCTAAAGTAAAAAGGCAGTGATGTATCCTTAAAGAATTCTTAAAAGTATACTAAGAAACATTTCTTTTTCATGGAAAAGAATGTAAAATACTATGCACTTCAGTTCAATTACTTAGAAGGCATACATGGGATGAAAAGAATAGATTATCTGTTTAAAAGACTTCCTGTTTCTATCTAGGCAGCCAAATCAATGACTCACTGTGACAATAAAAGCACCAAGACCTGCATAGTGGCTCCCTAGTCCTCATCCAAAATGGTGGCTGGCAGGATACCTGAGTATGCAGGTGAGTAGGTGGGTTCCCCTTTCTCTGCATGCGGGAAACAGGCAGCAAAGGAAGGGAGAAGAGCTGATGCAAATTTTGCTTCTGCTGGTTGACTGTTCCTCTTAGCAGATTGGTGAAAAATGAAAACTAAGAGGGAAATCACCGCCCACAGCCCTCTCCAAGGGAGATGGGCGGTTACAAAATATGAAATGTAAGTAAATAAAGCTTGCAAAAAATGATAAAGAGGAAGAACACAAACAGACACAAAGTAAGTCTACATTTAGAAGCCATGCTTGTCATCTAATTTTAAATAATTTCAAAATCAGATTACATTCTACAATAGTTATGCAACTGAAACTAAAACGGTGCCATGAAGACAGAAGAAAGCTCTGGAAGATTTAGTCCCCAGCTGCAAAGTTATTCATTGGCTACTCTACTTTCTCCTACATAGGTAACTAGATGTCATTCAAGCAAAAGTTGTAAATGATGAATCTGAAAATAACTGCAGATTACTTTGGCAATGAAAATACTTATTTTTATAATTAAATATGGTATGAAAATTGGGTTGATACAATGTATTAAATCATGATATAATTAATAAGAGTTATTGAATAAATCATAATTGCCTGCTTCATGTACTACTGTTAGGATTAAACAATTTTATAGCTTAATATCATGAATGATTCTAGATCAAATATGCCATATGACTTTAGACAAGAAAGATTAAAATGTGATCTATTTATGCTGTTCCTCAGTGAATACATCACTTAGAATATAATGGTAATTAGCATTAACTTTGTCCATTGATCTCATGAACTTTTTATGTGATTTAATTTGTGCTTTTCCGTTCTGTTCCTTGAACTATGCTATAATAATGTTCCATTCTTTTTAAAAGTGTAATATTCTGACAAACTATGCCAGGCCAATGGTAAAAAAAGTGTTTGTGATTCCCCGGTACAACAAAATGTGGACAATGTAAAGTTCAGATTTTTCAAATATTGTGCCAATCTGCAATCTGACTGTTTGTCTGTTCTCTCTCTCTCTTTCTCTCTCTCTCTCCTGGATACAATTAAATTTTTTACAAAAAAAGACTACAAAACCATTAGCATTTAGCTTTAGCAATACATCAGGAAGCTTTCCAGTTAATGAAAATATATGTGGGTTTACTGAATTTGGCATGGCTTAATGATGATTGGGAAAATGAGAAAAAAGATACAGGTAATAATGAAGCAGAAAAGGGATATTTACAAACTGTATTTTACCATTACTGTTCCCTGTGGTTGAAGAGCCAATGGTTGCCCCACTGCTACAACTTGCTGATGAGATTCACTTGAGGGACTGATCATTTGCACATTTTGACCTTGGATAGAATATGCTGGAAAGCAAAACAATATTTAGATATGAACTTCCATAAATAATATATTTTTAATTCAAATATACCCATATACATACATATTAATATGTTTATTTAATCTATTACTAATAGTTATAAAAAAGTATTAGTAATAGATTTTAAAAAAATCTTTAAAGAATCAGTTTGCTACTGATTGGAACATTTTAATGTATTCTTCACATCTATAATTATGCTGTGCAAATAAAACAGCAATTAAAGTCTTCATAGCCATATGCAAGTATGCAATTTCTATGGACTATTAATAACATTCAATCAGTGAAAAAAGGCTGGTGGGCTTTCAGAATCTAGTCTTATATAAATAACTCCTTGTATTAGGTTATCATTTACTTCTTATAGTTCCATAGATCCACATGCTATTCTGACAAGTACTTCTATCTAATATATATTAAGAAAAGTATATTCTTTCAAAATTACAGAGCATTTTTGCATTCAGATGTAAAATAAGACTAAACGACATCCTTACATTTACTGGAAAGAGAAGCACTAGTAGTATTCAGTACTGTCAAGGCATAGTGAGGTGGCAAAGAACCTTTGCAAATAGCAGTAATAAAGGCATCTCTTGATGTTACAAGACTTAATTTTCCACATAATGCAGCCATAGTTAGCTCTGCTTTTAGAATATTTTCTGTGGCAGCTTCATCGGTGCTGAAAGTGTGCAAAAATTATTAGCGTAATTCATACATATTAAAAGTAATTTTGATTAAAAACAAAGCATAAATATCCATATTGTTCTAATGGAAATAAAATACATAAAGGAAAACATTTATGTAAGAATTAACCAAGGTATCATAAGACATGGAAGATAATTAATAGAATAATTCTGAAGATATAAAACAAATTTAAAATAGAGTCCTTTAATAATATGAGCTTGTTAATATCTTTCAAATGTACATGCTTTAAAGATGTACATGTTGTAGAATCTTTCTGGAAAATCACCTTGCATATTGTGCTACAAAAAATAAAGTACAATAAAGCATTGTGTTACACTAAAGTAACACAAACCTCCAATTTTAGTGCTGTCCAGAATTTTCAGAAGTAATAATTCTAACTAGGAAAATCTGACAGTTGATGAAAGTCAATGCATTTGTAGGTCTCTGCCATAAGCTGTAATTTATGCATTTCAAGCAATTGTTATATTATCATCTATCTGGTATAAAAAGTGATAAATCTCATGTAAGCATATTTATGGACACAGTTTTTAAATATTCAATAGATATAACAAGAGTTTTCTCTATAAGAAGAGAAGAGAAAATCTTGTTTTAGTCTTGCTTAACAAATCAATTAAATTGCAACAATATCCAATTCTTTATACCTTTTGGGCCATAAACATTTTTTCTATAATTTTATCTCTTTTAGCTTTTCAGAAATAAGCTACTTAGTTAACGTGCAATTTGCTATACAAAGTCTCAGCTTGCCTGTATGAAAGCAGTTTTCAAAAATGAAACTATTTAAAAATGATTTAATACCTAGCATCCAGAAGTAAAGACAGTGCCGCAAGAAGACCACACCAGCATGCATTCACCATTTCTTCCCAAACAACTTTGTGATCTTAAAGAAAACAAGTTTACAACACTATTAAATAATGCTTAGCAATTCAACTATACAAGATACATTTCTTGGTGCATTTTTGTTTTCACTTCATGTACAGCACCCCCAGTCATGTGATCATACTTTCCGATATTCTTTGTCAGCTATCCACAAGAAAAGTCAATGAGGAAGCTGGCAGGAAGTCGCAAGACATAGTCATGTAAGGTGTTTGTTTAAAGGCGCACATGATCCTTGCTTAATGATAACAGCTGGGACTGTTGAAACTGCCATCATGAAGTGGTACTATTACAGGATGTCATGCTTTATAACTGTGTTGTTTAGCAATGACAATTCCAGTTCTAATTGTCACTGTAAACTGGGACTACCTGCATTTTAGTCATATAGTGAAAAGTAATTTGTTGATGCAAAGATAGTCACATGCAATTCCAAATTAATTTTTCAATTTTCATATTTTCAAACTGCAGTCAATGGCTTTAGGGAAACATACTTCACCTATTGTCAGTTTATGAGGTAATCTAAATAAGTATACCCAGAAATACTATTCTAACTTTATTAAAAGTTGACAGTAACAATCCTGCAAGTCTCAAAGTACATCTCTCCCTCCTCACATCTACAGCCCAAGAAACTAGAGAAGATTGCCTGTTGTGAGATGCTTGCCAGGTCCCTATTTCTTCTGCAGGTTAAGCTGCCTGTTGATTGATTGATTGATTGATTGGATTTATATACCGCCCTTCTCCCGAAGGACTCAGGGCGGTGTACAGATAATATGA
>JANHFO010005004.1:23035-39304 GCA_032468095.1 Pareas carinatus
TTGGACGTCCGGTTCTGGGCAGCCTCGTTGGAAAAATAAGACATCCCCTGAAAATAAGACCTAACACATCTTTGGGTGCAAAAATTAATATAAGACTGTCTTATTTTTGGGGAAAGACGGTAGCATCTCAAGTCTTGAATGACAGTTACCGATCTCCTTCAAATTGCTTCTGCGGGCGTTATCTCAGGCTTCATTTCCATTCCCTATTCTGGCCAAAGTAGTTTGAAAGTAACCCACCAACGATCACTCTCCTGACCTTAAGATGCTGGGATCATAACAAGTGATTCCTCTCCACGTGACCAATAACAGCATGCAAATAAATTATCATTCAGTTAGAGCCTCATGCAAAGTAAAGCTCTAGAGCAACAATACCAAAAATCTCATTCTATCCTAAAAGGAAATGGAGTTAATTTTTTAATTCTTCTTGAACATTTGTCTGATAATATCAACCTCTTTCTCCCCCCCCCAAAAAAAGTCACCATGATTTTTTACAAGTTGATGCTGTCTGGCTACCATGTTCTTCATTTTATTAAAAAACCCATTGAAAGCTGTGAAAGTAGCTTTATATCATCATTTTTTCAGCTAAGCATTGTCCCAATAGAGGGCTAGTTTGTTGTAGAGGGCTAAGGCACTTGGTTAGAAACTGAAAGACGACGGGTTCTAGTTCCACCTTAGGCAAACCACTTCTAAAATCTTGCCAAGAGAACTGCAGGGTGTGGTCCAGGCAGTCACCAAGAGTAAACATTGACTTGGGACACTAAAAAAAAATAAACCTTTCCCTATGCTTCAGACTGTGGTTTCAGACTAGTAGTGGGGGGAAAGAAACAATAGATTCTAAATCATACCTTTTAGGCCAAAGGAAATTATTGGAGAAGGCACTTCTTCCTTAATTCCAAGTTTTAATTCCATTGGAATATCCCACATCCTTTTACTCAATGTCAAAGAGAAAGTTTTTTAAAAAAAATATCAGGCTGCTTAATGCTCTGCATGTCTTCACATCTCCAGTCAAAAAGAAACAGAAGGCAGACAAGTCCCTCTCACCTCAATTAGCATACTTGTTAAAGAGCCTGTGATGTGGTTAAAACTCAGGAGGAAAAGTAAATATGAAGAACTGTAGAAAAAAACCTCTGTGATTTACAGAAATCTTGAATTGCCTTGGGCAGAGATGCCCTCCAAAGAATGAGAGTGAGGTTGGTGTAGGGGTTAAGGTGCTGATCTAGAAGCCTCAAGACTGAGTTCTAGCCCCATCTTAAGCATAAATGTTTCCTGGGTGACTTTGGGCCAGTCACTCTCCCTCAGTCCAGCTCACCTCGCAGAGTGGTGGTTGTGGGGGGAAAGAGGAGGAAGTAGTATTATGTATGTCTGCTGGCTTGAATTACTTATAAAGCAATAAAGACAGAATAAAAACCTAATAAATAATAATTAAGGAGTAAATGTAAAAGCAATGACAAGTAGAAGTCCCCTTAGAATCTTTAAAATGTGGTTTGCCTCCTCTGCTCCTAGAAATTTTTTTTTGAGTCTTCACATTAAGACTTTTCTCGTTAGATGGGTTATTATAAGGCACCAGCAGTTGCTCCTGTCATTCCTGTTTATATCCTGTTGAGAAAATAGCTGAGAGCCAAATAGCCAGCTCTAATTGCCAAGGGGGTAAAACTGCATTAATAATTAGATTTCAGCAAGAAAGACAAAACAAGTCTGCACGGATGAAGGATTGATTTATTATTACAACCGATAATCAAAATGCGTCCCTTTCCTAACTTCTAACCTGGCTTCAGTATCAAGTTAAAAGTAGAAGCTGCTTTATATGTACACCTATTCGTGTGAGTGTTTTTACAATCTATCAACAAAAAAATTCTATTGTTTAAAGTGACAAGTCAGTATAATTCTTTAAATGTTTGTTGATTATTTATTTGTATTATAAACAGAATTGTTGTACATATTTGTTGTCCAGGAATCATTATTACAGCAATCCTATTACAACATTCGGGAAAGTATTTTTATCTTTCATAGTACATGGGAGGAGGGGGGCAACCTGAGACGTGCAATTGAAGAATTCTTAAGAAGAAGCAATAATGACTTGGAAAACGACTTAGCAACCAGACCCGATAGCTCTCACATCATATATGAATACTGTACGCTGAAATACAACACACGCAGAGCTCTGTGAAACTGTGAGAATGCATGCAAGTATAAATGAGTGTGCGCTGTGTTACCCACCCGTACATTGCACAGGGTCAGCCCAGTACTATGCTAATTAGGCACAGTGATGCCAATGTCACTGTATCAGAGAAGCTACTTGTGACCCTCCCTCCAACTTCCCTCACTAGAATAGCCACTTGCTCAGCTGCTGTTTGCTTCTGGGAAAAAAACAGCTAGTGACTCATAGCCTTGCAGCTCACCACCACACAGAATTTCAAATAAAGGAGAGGAGCAGCCAATGTGCAGCTCGTCTCTAAGCAGAGCCAGTAGCAGTGGATGGCTGCCTGCAGTAGGAACGGAAAGCTGCTGCGCTGAAGAGGAGGAGGTGTCTTAGCACAGCCTGCCGCCCTACCTGAGCAGAGAAATGGACACATGTTGAGCGATCTTCAGCAGGAGGAAGGAGGGCAAGGAAAGGGCAGTTGCAGTAGTGTGCATTTTGGGGATCCCTGGCTGGAGGCAAGCCGCTCTCCTTCTCAGCAGCTGCAAGGTACTGTATATCACCTTTTTTCCTCCCCACCCCCATTCCTGCCTCCCTCCCATTCTGATCCAGCATCTCCGTTACCCTGACATTGCCAGGTGCAAGGCAGAGATTTTCTCCCATGGAGGAGAGAGGCCGGGTTCCCATGCCTTGCTGTGCAAGAGTTTTTAGCCTCCAATCATCAGAGTGTCAAATTCATTTGGGCAAGAAAAGGTATTCCAAGCATCTGCCGGGATTTGAAGTATGCCATACGTTTGTTTAGGGAATGTAAGAGAGAGAGAGAAAAAGGGGGGGGGGAGCTGAAGCACACATGTATGCGAGAGCAAGTGTATGTACACTCCCACCTCCTGGCAGTATATGATCCAGTATATCTGCCATGCCAAAGGAAGTGCGAGTAACATCCTGCTCCTTAAGTCTGCAGTCCTCTCACCAGAACCAGTGCAAGCCTCAGACAAGCAATCACCCTCTCGTTATTGCTCATAAGGATTTTAATTGAGGTAAGATTCAGCTCTGGAAACAGTTTTCAATGGCAGGGCTCAGTGACTGAAAATGTAGTGACAAAGAATAGACTGTCTTTGAAGAGGTACATTTGTATCTTCAATACAAATCTGCTTATTTGGATTTAGTGGCCAATGCTTCCGTTTCAGAGGGTGTGGCATTAAGGTGGGTGTGAGCTCTGGTACTACTCACAGAAGGCAATTCCTATTATTGTAGTAAACCACACATAAAAATTATCTCGCTCTTGTGCCTCTGTCAATGCTGTATGTCTTCCTCCATTTCTCATTGGAGTCAATTCTCAACTTTAGATATACACAATGAGAGATTTTGAGCAATTTTTTTCTTGTCATGTTGCATATTCATTCCCCCTCTCCTTTTTTCTTTTGGCACCACCGACGTGTAATTTGCAAGTGACGTCTGTCTCTAATCAAATCTGTTCTCTTCCTTCTATTGCTTTTCCTCGCTCATTGCAATTGGTCTGAAAAGCCTAAATTATGAACAGTGTTCCTATTATTTTCAGTGAATAAATACAAAATGAAAATATGTCCAAAATGGTCCGATAGACAAATAAGAGTCTGGATAATCAATAAAAATATCAATTCATATGAGAGAATGATAAATTGTAAACAAGATTGATATTGCCTTAAGAATCAGTAGGTGTTGTACAAGATAAGACTCTAAGTTACATTAATGGCCCATCAGTAACAGCAATCTTTAGAAGTGTCCGAATACTGTATATAATGATAATTAGCACCTTTATTAATTGTCAAATCAATTATGAAGTAGAAGTATGCACATCAGACAATCATCAGTGTTTCTTAAGACTGTACCTTAAATTCCTGACATCTGGTTGGACTAGAAAAATCTGTGCCTGCAACCTTGCAGGATTATATCGGTCAATGTTGATAGTACTGTATTAAGTTAGTTGATAACCCTCTTCCCCAATAGAATAGCTTCTATGTTTCTAAGCATCATTTCCTCAATTTCTGCTTATCAGGACACCTGAGCTCTGGCAGGAGAAAGAAGTAAAGTTCTATTTTAAAAAGAGGTTCCCAGTCATCATCTAAAAATCTTCATCTCGTTAACAAAACACATTTATGGCTACTGCTTCTCACAGAACCCTTTTATTTCCTGATCTCATAGCTGTCCCTTTCTGCTTCTTATGCTCTAGGGCTAGGCCATTAGCTCAGGACCTATGAATCTAGGATGGAATTTCCAGAGATCTATATATTATTGTTAGTGATACCCTTCTTAGCCTCCATCATGTATCCATCATGGGGGAATTTCCAATGATTAAATTGCTACCATTTAGAACAGTTATTATATGAAGCTTAGATTGTGAGCATGATATATAATATACTGGTCACTGATCTTTTCCTCCCAATCCTATTGCCACCCATCTTCATCACATCTCCACAAATTCCAACACTCCATAATATGCTCCACCAGGCTCTCGACTATTCTTGCCTTTTTTTTCTTTGAGCTTGAATAGACTCTTCAAATACTTCTCTTTTTTCAAATGTGTGCTTTGCAAAAAATGTCTTAGGATGGCATGTGGATGCCAATGAAGAAGTCTGAGATTGGTTTGGGGCCTGTGTGTTCAAGTAGGATAAATCTATGTTATTAGTCATTTAATACATGTAGCTTAGAATGTCTCCAAACGTGAGATAAAAGCTTTCAAAAATAAAAAGATTTATTTTATTTTTCTGTCCTATCTTTATAAGGTTTTTTCTTACTCTGCTATGCAGTTGTAAAAGCCTTAGGTTTTAGCATTGCTTCCTGCACTTTAGGGAGCAGTGGATGTGAATATTGAAATGGAAAGAAAACATGATAGTGTTACTGTGTAATATCTTCAGAATTTTAAGAAAAGGAAGATTTGCCTGAATTTCTAGAGACCTACCGTATTTATCTTTCAAAATCAAGAGTAGCAAACTTCATAGAACTAAATTTGCATAATTGCAAAATTTCATATTTTAAAGTATTAGAGCTTTTGCAGTGCCTGCACAACACAGTACATTATTTCATAATCTTATGAGGGATGTTGGTTTTAAACAGATGGAGATCTCTAATTTGACCTGTCAGAACACAACATTTGAATCTCAAGATTTGCTGTCTCAGCACATGGGAGAAAACATACCAGCAGCAAAAAAGAGAGAGAGAGAGATTATATGCAGTGTTGGGGTTGTTTTTACTTTTGACTAGATGAGTGGTAGTATGTGAAAGAAAGCGCTAAAGTTGTACTTTGAACATTATTATCCAAAATAATATAAGTGAATAGAAGACCAATGCTTAATTTATGCTTTCAAGAATGCAATCACAAACTAGAATTGATTGGACAAATTCAATCTTGCTGGGGGGAAAACAGCTGATAGCTTTCCAATTTTGGGAGGTTTGGCAGGCTTGAAGATGCTGCTTTTCTTTAGCAGCACCAGTTCTCTAGAATGGCCTTCCCCTAAAGCTTAGACTAATCTAAAACTAATCTTAGAATAATCTGACATTAGCAACCTTGCAGAAACAGCTGAAAATAGCTCTTCCAGAGGACATTTGGAACTTCACGCCAGTTTGGCGGAGGGAAGAGGGGAGTTTGATTCTTTTATGTTTTTAAGATTTCTTTTTAAAAATAGAACATGGATGTTGTAGTTGTTTGTGTATTCCTGTAAAACCACTGAAAGTCCTGTGGGAATATGATGGTAGAAATGTAATAAATAAAAGTCTTCAGCTTGGTTCTAAACTGCCCCCCCTCCTTCAGATGACTTCTTAATATATTCTTCTAAAAAGCCAGAACAAGTAAATCTTAATGTAGCACTTGAAAGGATTTTAGTATTTATATGACTGGGATCCCTTTGAGGAGAATATTTCAGAACTGGAGTGCTACCATTAGTAGCATTATTATTAGGTAGTGCAAAGTCTATAAATAAGATCCCCGGAGCAAGCTCTCTAAAGTTTATGAAGCTTCTTTTAGTACTATTTAGGTGGAAATATTTATCACCACACTTATTATAAACCTTATTTCTAAGTTTTATAAGTGAATAAAACTAAAAATAGAATGCATTTTTAAAAATTAAATTTAGCTACTGTAATCGCATATAGTGTTACCGAGAAAGCTGCATGATTGTGTCTGTGATCAGCAGGAATTGAGCTTCACTGAAGAATTTTTAACCTTTAGAGTATTATAATAAAATAGTATCGGTCTTCTAGACAATAATTATTCCTGCTCAAGGGCAGTTTTTCTTGCCCAGGGAAGGTATTACTGTCTAAATTTAAACAATTTGTAAAATTGTTCATGCAATCTAGGACTTGCATATGCATGTTTTTAAATAATTGTTATATAATAAAATGTCGCTTTTAAATTAGCTGATTAGCTGATTTTTAGGAACTCTAAATTATTTCTTGTTCATGTGTCCATTTCTAACAAACAATTCCATTGCTGAGGAACAATTGTTCTTCTAGGAAAATAATAGATTCTGATTCTTCTAGAGAAAACTCTCTGAAGTTATTAATTGGCCTTATCTAATCAATCTTTGGATATATAAAATAAACACTGATCAGCAACTGCTCTTGAAACAAATCATTAAAAAAAATAAATCTAGCCCAGTGAGGGGAAAAAACTTTTTTACAAGTCCTTTTTAAATCAAAGATAAAGAAAGTTCTGTGTACTGTCCAACTATTTTGAAGAATGATTGGAAAATCCCAAAACAGCTTTTCCGAAAGTAGTTGCTGATCTGTGAGACCCAGTGACTACATAAGGATTACACAAATAGATTACTCAACTGTGCCTCTAGTTAGCTATAAATGGCTGCCATTTAACTCTTGTATTATTTGTTCTGTTTGTTGTTTATTCTTTGCAAACATCTGTTGTGAGATCTCACTTTGTTTCACTCCCCAATCTATTCAGTGAACTCTCAGGATCCTCCAATGGACATTCACTCTCATTCCCCTCATTACTTCATAAAACTGGTGACTATGATGGCACATGACTTTCTGAATTATTAATTCTTGTGCTATGCATTCCTTGTACATCCTAATGCTTAACGCGTATGCAATCTGAACCAAGTAAATTGCTGAACTGTGGAGCAATATCCAGGTTTCTTTTCTGAGTGCTTATAATTAATTTAGAACTCAGTGTCATGCATAAGGGTGTCGCATGATTTTGAATAGTGGCTCTTATTTTCCATTAGCTCTTAATCCTCACAGCTGTAGCTACAGTTTCCTGCCATTTCTCTGATCCCCTTGCCAAAGTTTTATGTCCTTTCTCCACAGGTTATGCCACGCCTCAGACTTATTGGATGCCTGTTAATGAAAGAGAAGGGTTGATACTTGCCCAAACATTGCATGACGGCCCATAGATTGTAAACCAAGATGGCAGCTGGGGATACTACTCCTTTGGGAGGCATCTTCACTAATGTACAGCAGGTAATTTTTTTTAAAATGCCTTAATGGTTGATTTTCAAGTATTGTAAAATTGGAAACTGGAAATTAGGAAAGTTGTTGAAATAAAAGTCTTTTAGGTAGAAATAGTTCATATCCTCCCTAGTCCATGCACTATGTTAGACTAATAGTTCATTGCTCCCATAATTAAAAAATACCACTGGATGTTTTTTCTGTCTTATGGCCTTTTAAAGTTTTGGAAGTCTCAGAAAAATATTGTGGCATTTAAAAACCTAAACAGATTTCTTGAGCCATTAGCTTGGTACCAGAGTTTTTTGACTCTTTTAAAGTGCCATAAGACATTCAATTGATTTTTTTTTTTGCAACAGATTAACGATTTTCTCTCTGGAATACAGTACCAACATTTTGTCTTTTTCTTATACAGAAGAGAAATATTGACAGTAAACAAGAAAAACATTTATCATCTTGGTATCCCGCAATCATCTGCATTCCCCAAAAGTCTTCCTTAGAGAGGGGAGGACCCTTTTACAGTGTGGTGAGGAGGTTTTGGGGAGAGAAATGCGCAGTATAATATATAAGGTGCAGTCTTAGATTGGAGTCAAGGTAGTGGAAATCTAGGTTCACAAATTAAAAAAACTTCACTTGATTACTTAGGGCCAGTTGCTGTCTCTCATCCCAGTTTATATGACAGGGTTATGGTAAGGATAAAACTGGAGACAGAGTGATATTCATACTCTTTGAGCATGTTAAGGAATTATGAAATGTAAATCTAATAAATAGTAGTCTAATAGAGTGGACTTCAGACTGGCTTTTGGTGATTCTTCTCATTCTACATTGTTTATGTAGACCCTCAGAGAGGCTTTCAGACACTACAGATAGCTACAGGAAAGAGGACACTTCCTTTTTCTAAATTTACATTGTGCTTTCCTTGTGTTATTTCAAAGACTAGAAAGGTTAACATTCTGTGAACAGATACCTTTATATAATTGGCTGCATTGTATAATGTTCTGTGCTGTCTGTCTTATTACTATTGTTTTATAATAAAATAGTGGTATTACATACAGAGAAGTTGGAAGAAATTGGTATAATGTTGATTAATATGGCAATAATCTACAGTTCAATTCAAGTCAATATTAGCTAACTACTTGGAAGGGTAGGTCAATCTGCATCTATGTCACCCTCTTCCTATGGTTATAAAATTCCCCCAAGTGAATGGACAATTGAATGTATTTTGTGATATATAGTTCAAAAATGGATTTTACATATTTTTGACACAGAAAGCAAACTGTTTTGAGTTTGAAAAACATACTTCTGCAAGAAATAGCTGACCTTTGCTTCACTTTTAGTCCCCAAATGAGGTCTTCTAAATGAAACCATTAAGATATAATTTACGACATTTGGAATCTCTAGCTCTATGGGCTCGCTGTAATTTTCCATAAAAAAAGAAATTTGATGCTGTATCAGCCCTGCGCCTTACACCAAAAGCAAATTGACTATTTACTGATAGGCTGCTTCAAAAGCCATCAGATATACTATTACAGAGCAGTGTTGAATGTCTAAAATAATGGGTCGAGGGGTTGAAATCTGTATGTCCTTACATACAATCATGTTATTTCTAAGATAGGGTATACCTGCTCAGCTTGCCCTAAGATATCCTTTATAATATATAAATCATAATTTATACATAATAGGAATTAGTTTTATCACAAAAAAAAAGGAATCCAAGGCTGAACCTGGAATGTAATTGAATTTAATTTAACAGAGAATTCCTGGTACTGCAATACAAACAAATCATCTAGCGTCTAGCAAGCTTTCACAAACAACTCTCCAGTTCCTTAGATGCCACCAAAAATAATGCCGTAATAAAAAGTGTTACTCTTTGAAATGGCACAGAAGCCTGCGTTTGCTTTTATGGCAAGATATTAACCCAGCTTTCGTCCCATGGAAGTTATCTCTGATTCAAACTTGTGGCCATTGCCTTGCCTTTGTGGCGATGGTGCAGAAACTCACCTGTTCGGGCAACAGAAGGGCAGAGTCCTATGAAGGTCTTTCCCTAAAGCTAAATGTTTCCAGCAAAGACCTGTTTTGCTTCCTCTGATTCAGCAAAGATCTGCCATCGCCGGGCCTACTGTGTTTCCATAGTAACCGAGGAGTCCACAACAGCTTGGCACCAGCATTTCAGGCTAAATTGACAGGAATGAGGTTTTTTTGTGGTTTTTTTTTACCCAGTGGCTGGAGCTTAAAGACCTGAAAGAGCCCAAACTGAGAGAGCTCCCGGGATTAAACTTTCATAACCTTTGCTTCCTGTCCTCTTCTCGGTTTATACCCTTGCGGGCTGGGGTGTGTGAGGAAATTAGAGAAATGACCCCCACCTCGCAATAAAGGGGGAGAATTTGGGGTAGAGCAGAAGATCAGCGTTGATATCTGGGCCCTGTGGCAGAGACTTGGAAAGGAAACGGGAAAGATGGAGAGAGAGAGAAAAAAAACTCTTCAGGCCCTTAGAAAGGCTTGTAGGCAGCCGGCGGGATGCCTCCGATTGATGTAATGTGGCGTTACAGCGAACTACATTGTATATATTCTGCTTCCAGCGGCCTACTCCAGGGCCAATTCCCATGTCCTTGACCTGGGCTTTCCCCGCCTGCTTCCCTGAGGATGTTCCCAGGGTCTCCCTCTTTCTGGAATGGGAGGGGGATGGGAAGGAACTCGACAGTTTAAATATCAGATTTACTTCTACTCGTCCCGAAGAGAGTGGGGAATGAGTGTGGGGAAGGAAGGTTTGGCGCTAATGAACCCAGGCGCAGTCTACCCGCTTTTACAGTGTTTGGATATTTGGACGGACCTCTTAAGCAGCCAGCTGTGCTAGGTTCCTAATCTGGAGATGAAGGAAAACCAGGTTAGAACAGTCAGACGAAGAGTTCTGGTTTTAAATTGGGATCGGGGGTGAACGATTCGTGGCCGGGTCCTCCCCGTTGTACTGTTTTGAGGCTTTACGTTGGGGAATTACGATGGAGGGCGTTGTTTTCGAAAAGCAGTCAAAGAGAGGCAATCGGTGCTTTGGGTGCCTCCCTGGAATACGGGATGGTATTGAGACATTTCTCTGTATTGCTGATGGTATTATTGACTCGTGTGCAGGATGATGGCGATGATGAGGCAGCCTTTCTTGGCACGGAGGATGAGGAGGAGTTGGACAAGACCTTGGGTGTTGAACGGTTTGGAGACCTGATCGGCAAGTCTGCACTACGAGACCAGGAAAAGCAAGGCCGCAGCTACTCTGAGACCGACTTTGAATGTAAGTTAATCTTGTAAGCTGGTCTTACCTTACAGTCTGACCATAGCCTTTGGGTAGGGACAGTGCTTAGTAATATGGAAGCCTGAGCCCAGATGCATCTTATATGCTATAAAGCAGATTAATAATTAGGTTACCCCACTGTGTGTTGCTATGTTCTTCTAAACAATGTATAATCGAAAGTAGCATACAGTGTACCTATCCTGACTAAAGCAAAAATATTTAACATTTAAACGAACTTTGAAAATAGAAGAAGCTAGCGTTAAGAATCTGAGACTGTGGAACTTTGATGGTGAAGCAGATGTGTACACATTTTTAGCCCTAAAAGTTATGTGGCAAGTCTTAGATATTGACTGTGAAATTTGATCTCCAGAAAAGAAGGGTTTGAGAATTTGACAATAACAATGCGAAATATTTTTGTGGACTTTACTCTGCATTTTAGACCTTCCTATCTTACAATCAGCATCTTTTCTGTCTTACTGAGAGACAGACAAGCATACCTATAATTATATTTATAGGAGACATGACCTTGGAATGACTAGAGTGCCCATAAAAGCTGAAAAATACTGTGAGTTTGGGTTTTTTTTTACATTGTGTTTAGCTTTATCCTGATTCCAAGGTTGATTTTAAATTCGTTTAAGATAATCAATTACGTAAAGAACCATTAATATGGAACACATTTGGTTCTAGAAATGTTAGTACTAGAAAAAGGGAAGATCTGTTTTCATTTCCATCCTGTTTATCTTATTGCCATAGACATAGGCATATGCGTAGGCTGATAATGCACACAACACTGCAGATCTATTGAATTTAGCTGTGTAACCTCCAACAACCTGAATCTCATAGAATTTGATTAGAACAAAACTTGCAACAATTTAAATTACAAAGTTATACAGTATAGTTAGAACAGCAAAGCAAAACAACAATACAGCAGCAACAGTGAGATTAAATATACAAGTAGTCTAGATAACGCAAATCCATTTCCTGTTTGTCCAAAGAGAAGCATGCTAATGGTCTTACAATTTTATAATCAGCCTGTCCAAATGTTGCTTAAGGTTTATGAAGGTGCTGAAAGCTTCAATTACTCTTCTGTAGGATAATACATTGGCATCTGTAAGGAAGCAAGGAAGGCCCCAATATTGTCAAATACACAATGATATCAGCATACAACTATCATCACATACCTACTTGCATCTGATGTCATAATATATATGTAACTGAGTATGATGTCATCACACATGTGTCCTTTTGATTACAGATGCCGCTGTTTTAATTTATGTTGTATTTAGGACAATATAATAATTAGCATATTGTTGCTTGAAGATTCTAGATCTGAAAGAACATAATACAGTGCAACACAACACAACACTACACTTTATTTGGCCAAGTGGGATTAGACATACAAGGAGTTTGTCTCCAGTGCAGCTCTAAGTGTACACACAAAGCAACAGGAACTGCAAGAATAGTGCAAGAATAATATCTGAAATATAGGAATAAACTTTTTTCCCATTGCAATTAAGTAATATACACATGTCAACTCTCTTATTTTAAATAATCCTACTAGTGATAATTATTAAACTTCTATGCTGTCCAACTTTCAACAACTCTGGGTAGCTCATAATTGCTACTTAACTATTTTGCAAAATTAGCCAATTCTTTAATAGTTTTCTCTTGAATGATGACTTTGCCCTTTCATATATAAACCAATGGAATCTTGGGATTGTAATTACTCAGAATGCTTTGCTGGCAGTGATGTATGAAGCTTATTAATGATAACAGTCTGTCAGGGCAGATCCACATCTGCTTGTCCCCATCATTGGTATAGGCCATTTTCCACTTCTTGAAGGCAAAAACGGATGACTGTTTTCCATCTACTCACATTGCAAATGCATCCTCTGCCTATGTTTTGAAGCTTTGCTTTGCTTCAAAATTGCTCTTTTCTGTCCTAAGTTATAAAGCCTTCTAAGCAGATGGTTGGTAGTATTTCTTCTCATCTAGTGAAGGCCTAGTCTGATTGACCATAATGCCTGGGATGGCCCCTCCATTCCAGTTGCTGGTAACTGCTTTAAACTGTCATTGTGTCTTGAGCCACCATGCTCCATTGATTGGCAGCTGCCATTTTTTGCTATTATCTTGTGGTTGATCCAACAATATCCCATTAAGTCAATAAGCTTTCTTCACTCTGTTTTTGTACGTTTTCTAGAAACTCATCACTGCATTTAGCCCTTACCTATTCCAGACTTACAAGATTTCTACCCAGACGGTGTGAACCATATTGCCCTTGCCTACCCCTGCCCACAGTACCTCAGAGCTCTTTTTTTACCTCTTCTAAATCTTACAACATGGGTATATTGGAATTAAACTATTGATTTCTACTTTTGTTTCTATAAAGCTGAACCAAAATTTATTCTTTACTGCAATGTTCCTATGGATGTACCACACATCATCAGAATCAGGAAATAGTCCCTTTGGCTTAATTTTTAGAGTATTAAAGCAGTAATGGCAGAAAAAAAATAAAATCAAGAGGGAAGAAAGACCTGAAAAGAGGAAGTGAAGGCATCTATATGTGCAAATGTCTGACAATAAAAGAAAAAGATCAATAGTGAGAGAACAATCCCCAAAAGGAAAAGGTAGGAACCGGGAAGCATGTCCACACAGAGGCCAGTCAGCAAGGCTTGCCTTCCCTCCATGGATAGGAAGGCAGGAAGGAGAGGGATAACCAGTCCGGATCTGCCATGGCTATCATTTGGACCGAGTGTCAACCTGGTTTCATTGCCAAGCCACTTCAATCCAGAATGGTTGACCTTAGCAGCAACAGGTTAAACTGCCATGCAGGAACTGTCTAACCTGCCATTTGAAATTGACCTTAGTTCCAATCCCAAATGACTGCTAATATATATAAGGAAAATGGTTTTAAAAGCATATTTTCATGGGAGATGGGCATGTATTTGTCCTATCTAAATCATCCTTACTTAATTTAGCAAATCGTTCTTTCTTTGTGGTCAAGTTGCTTTAACTTGATGCTGTCCAGATTGCTTATCCTGCAAAGGATGACAGGATGATTGGAAAGTCTGAAAGCGTCAGATAGGGAAGCAATACATAGTTCTATACATTGTCACATTGTTTCACTTACTGTGCTTTTTTCCTCCTTCCAGTTACATGGTTTTGAATGTCAGCAACATTACACAGTTATTTTATTTATATCATAATGCTGGTCATTGCATGTCAAAATTCTATATCTCCAAATGAAAATTTTACTTGTGACTTTTATTTATAAAAAAATTATAGCCCTTATCCATACTAGCATGTTATCAGCATGGTTAGGTTCTGAAGCTGATGGGATACATTCATTGCTATTAAGCTGTATAGAGTATCCTTGGAATCTGATGAGCAGGCATTTATGATTTCTAAATCATATCTGAACCTCTTGCTAAAGAAATTACAAGGAATGGCAGTTACCAAACAGTGATAGACTTCTTTTGCATTCATTTTTTGCCTAACTTTTTAAGTCTCTTCAATATGATTGTGATGTATTAGGAATGGCAATAATTTAAAGACTTGAATCTCTGATTCTGGAGTTTCTCAAGGTGTCTGCATAATACTTCTTCCAGAGAGTCTCCAGAAATAATTTCAGTAGGCTGTCACTAATCAAATTGAATTTTCTGATGCAGCTAAATAGCTCAAATGGAAAATGTTTAGCTTTCTGCCAAGAAACTCCAATAATAGAAGAGAAGATACTTGAATTTTCCTAACCAAATCCCAGAAATACAACACTTAACCTTGGAAAGATCTTGTGAACTGTGAAGTGATAGGTATGCAGTTCAGTAGTCTTACACACAAGGAAGATTTTAATAGAGTTTCCATTTAGAACTGTATAACCAAATCAAAATTTAAAAAAAGAAATGGGTTTGGGAAAGAACAAAGCAGAAAGGAAAGCACCAATCTCCCACATGGAATTACAAATAACTGAGTATCTTAAGTCTAACTAAAGTTTGTCATGTTTCACCTATTTTAGCAGAATCTGCTTGGATATTGTTTATCCTGTCCTTATGATTTTCTTCCTCTTTAGAGCACTACTTTTACAATTTATTCTTTTTGTTTATTCTTATTTTTGAGATAATGTATTGATTTTTATCTCATCTTTTTGCACAAAAATTATTTCATTACTTTTTTCTAGTATCCTGTCATCCTTTCTTTTATCCTCCTTAGGTTCTTTGACAATTCAAAACCTGATATTTTAAAATAAATATCTACAAGGTATTTACAACCTCAGGAAGCAGAAAAGAGTGAATAGCAAATGGAAGACTCTAGTCTAGACTTCTTAGTTATCATAAAGTATAGCTTTATTTTTCCTTTGGATCTTAGAAATTAGGAGCACATATTTTTCCATCGCAAGAATTAGTAGAGGACTGGTCAAAAATTTGCATATACAACTTAGCTCCTGAAGGCTGACTTAAATTAACACTTCACATTTTGCAATCTTTATGAAGCTATGATGTTTGTGTATCTTTTTTAAACTAAAATTCTCACCAGCAACTCTTTCTAGACATGAAAAAAACTGCCGCAGTGATACAATGATCATCAGTCATATCCACCCAGCTGTTTTTATAAGGCAGAATGTTGAAAGGTTAAGTCCACATACGGTGTGTGTAATGTTTCCAAGAATTCAGCCACATTTTTGAATAAAGAAATTGAAACTATACTGTTTAATTATAAATGAGGAAGAGGCCATTGACTGAATAAGTATCAACTAAACATTTTTCATATAATCATATGCATACTACCGTATCATGTTTTTCCTTTTCAAGGTAAGCAGTGTTGTATAGAGTACAGAGAGGAATAAGAAATATTAAGATAAAGCAATTAAAGTAATGAAATAACCAAAAAAATTGCACCAATACAATTCACTGTGTTTTTCCTACCTCATTAATAGCATTTATTAGAACCTGATTAATTTTTTTAGAAAAAAAGGTCAGTGATTCAAGACACAAGAATTCCAGCTAGTTCCCTGCTTTCTAATGAGACACATATAATAATTAGAACAGCAAGACTCTTGTTACTTTCCTTCTGGTTTTCCTATGCACAGAAGTAGAAACTTCTCTCTTTTGTGAAAGTTGATCACCTACATCTGTTCCCTGTTTTGATAGCAGTCATTCCAGCCAGTGGAAGAAGAAACTCCTACTTGTTGCTTTATGCATCCATTTAAGCATCGCTCCATTTTTGAGGATTTAATTAGCTCCCTCCAAACATAGTTTTCTCCATCTTTATGCCCCTTTCAACTTATTGATTTTGCCTGCATATATTTGTTTTGCAATTTGATCCTCATTCATTCTTTAAGTTCAAACCACCTCAACATATTTATGTAAAAATTGCATACAATCTACCTTCATCACTCATTTATTCCTGACAATCTCTTCTA
>JANHFO010005004.1:46932-63647 GCA_032468095.1 Pareas carinatus
TCGGGACGCCGGTAACCACAGCCACTCAGTCTTGGAGGGGTTGAGTTTGAGTTTGTTCTTCCCCATCCAGATCCGCACAGCTTCCAGACACCGGGACATCACTTCCACGGAACAATGGGTACGCCCATCCAAAAAGAAAATGAAGCCTTTTGGGGGGGAAATCTAGGCAACTCGCTTTGAGCACATGCAAAATAAAATCAGTCCTAATATAAGGCTGATTATTTCTATCTCTAGAAGCATGGGTTATCTTATATTGTTTCTGAGATCCTGGAAGATACAGTTGTACAACAAAGAAGTTCAAATCTTTCCTCCCCAACAGATATAGCAATTGCTTTTCCAGAAGAGATTATAAAACAAGGCTCCAGCAAACTTGTCCATGGCTATTTAACTTCAAGGGAACTTGGTTTTTTTCCTCAGGAATTTAGCCACTTAGCTCTTTAGACTTTTTTATTATAGCTGGAAGAGATTAGTTTTAGGTAACTCGTCTGCAGAGAACCAGTTTGGTGTAATGGTTAAGACATTAGATTAGAAACTAGGAAATCGTGAATTATAGTCCAACCCTAGGCGCACAACTAGCTGGGTGTCATTGGGCCAGTCACTGTTTCTCAGCCTAGGAAGCAGGCAGTGGCAAACCACTTCTGAAATCTTGCCAAGAAAACTGCAGGAATTTGTCCAGGTAGTCACCACTGATTCTAAGTCCCCCCCCTATGTATATGCATTTTGTTCTAGAAGAAATCTCTAGAAGCTTGAATTAATAGAGATGCCCATTACATTTATACTTAGGGAGTCTTTGGTTCAAATATTTTCTTGCAAACCTAAACAGTGAGGAATACGGGTAGTCCTTGTGTTACAATAGCAATTTGGACTGGAATTTCCATCACTAAGTGATACAGTCATAAAACACTACATCATGTGACTACATCCCTTGCAATGAATCTTGGCAATGCAGGTGGTTGTCATAACCCCAGGACTATGTGGGTCATTAAGCGGGAAGAGGCAAGAAGGACAGCAGGTGAGACCAGTGAGTGAGAACTACAGGACTTACAATCTCTTGCTGGTGTCCTTATTGACTTTGTTTGTGGGAAGCTGGCAGGGATCATTGGAAATCGTGATCATGTGATCGTGGCTCACTGTGATGTTATAATCATAGCTGGGCATCAAACACCTGGATCGCGGTCACATTGCTGTGGGGATACTGCAGCACCCAGAACTCCTAGGACTGATTGTAAGTCCCATTCATTCAGGGAACTATCACTGAATGCATGGTCATAGCCTAAGACTATCTAGAAGAAATCATCAAAGATGTCACAGCCGTCATAGCTGTCATAGTAAGATCTATCCACTGAAGAAAGAAAACCTTTTGAAGATTCATCTTTTCTGTTAGGAAATATTGTACTTCAGATAAAACATTCAGAAACCTGCAGGTTGTCTCTTAGTTGAAACTTCCAGTTTGCATTGCGACAGTACAGGCTGAAGACATCAAGGCTCCAGTTTTCAATTCCAGTTTTGTCCTATTCGGGGACCCCAAGAGGTCTGAAAGAAACTCCATAGAGATGACAAAGAGGAAAAGGTATCTCAGAAGGCTGGACCAGATGGCGGTTGGTCCGTATGAATTGAGAATCTCTTCAAGCAAATGGAAGAAAGACAGCCTGTGTGCAGACAACCGAGGGGGAAAGCGGAGCCACAGCATAGCTGCAGAACAGCTGATTGCCAACAACATGTTGAAATCTATGAGCCAAATTTTTATTTCTCCTCTTGATGAACTAAAAAAGAAAGCTATCCTATAATGGGGAAAAGAAATTTTAAAAATAAACTTTCCAAAAGAAGAAAAAAAATGGTGGGGCGCTATGAAAGGTGAAGAGAAAAATCTTAAGGAATACAGAAAAATATTTATTAACAGATCGAGATTATTTTAAAAGAAATTTGGATTAACTGAATATTTTTTTAAAGAAAGAAAGAAAGACTTGCAATTTTAAAGAGAAATAATTGGAAAAAAGATTTTTTTTAAAAAAGGAAACATTGAAAAAAAGAGACATCTAGTGGTAAAAAGTACTACAGCAACACTGTAACCTTGAAAACATTGGCATAAAACAAAACATTTGATTCTTTGCTACAAGAAGACTTATATAATAATACTTTAAGACTCTAGTCACAACTATAAACTCACAATATCTATGTAAAGGGGGGATTAAACCTTACTAAATAAGTGGGGGAGAAGTTTGTCAATATTAACAACATCCAGTCAAACCACTGAAGCAAAGAAATGAAAGCTACAATACAACTTATTAAAGAATTAATACAAAGAATTTGTGAAGAGGAAAAATAAAACAATGAAGGAGCAAAAATGAACTTTGATGGACAAAATCAGCAAATGCTGTATACAAAGCCCAACTTGAAAATTATCGACAAATGACAGTTAAAACAGAACAGAAAATTCAGAATTTGGAAAACAAATCAGAAGAAACTGATAAGATATTCAAAAGAAATATAAATACATGAGGAGCTACAAACTGTCTAGAAAAGTCTATAAAAGACTTATAAACAAACCAATGAGAGATGAGAAATTGAGAAGAACAAGAAACAAATCACTGTTGTACAAAGATAAGGAAGCTGAGGTGTTGAATCAGACTTCTAAGAAAACAAGAGAAAACCGAAGACAATATTATTTCCTGATGACTAATTTAAAGGTTAAAGAAATAAATTATAGGTGGTTAACCCCAGTGGGGATCTTAATTAATTGGGGCAGTATTGCTGAAATGTGTGGAACAGTTTTGGGCAAAGGAGTACAATGCAGACAAGATAGAGAGGAATAAAAGGGAGCAGTTATTGTGTATGTTGGACAGAAATTTACACAAAGAGGTATTGGATAAAATAATAAATTAGAGATTTATTTTATGAATATTAAGAGAAATCGTTTTTTAAATAGTAAAATTTATGTTTGGACATATAGATTTGAAATTTGAAATTTGAATGAAATAATTTTAAATGAAATTTATTTTATGAATAGTATGAGAAATACGGTAGTTTTTAAAATAGTAAAATTTATGTTTGGTTAGAAAAATGAGAAAACATACAGATTTAAACTTGAACTTTAAATAAAACATTTTTAAATTTGGAATTCTATGAATAGCACAAGAATTTAAAAAAATCTGAACTTTAAATGGAATACTCTCAATTTTGGAATCTATTATATTAACAGCTTGTTAAAAAAGGGAGTGGAAATTAAAATTGTATGAGCAAGTTGTATACTCAGACAACATGTTTGTTGGGAAAATGTACTATTTTAATTATTGTGAAAAATAAAAAAGTTATAACTAAGTTGTCCCTTAGTTGAGAAATTTTCTAGGACAGAGAGAAGTCCTTAACCTGATTTCAAAAACCCTTTGCAGACATTTAGTTTATACCTATGGACTGAACAAATCTATAGTTTTCCTCAGTCTGCTACTTCAGAAAGAGAAAAAATAGCAGTTATAGCAATTACATTTATATACCGCTTCCCAGTGCTTTATAGCCATCTCTAAACGGTTTACAGAAATCAGCATATTGCCCCAACAATCTGGGTCCTCATTTGAGTGACCTCGGTAGGATGGAAGGCTGAGTCAACCTTGAGCTAGTGGGACTCGAACTGCTGAACTTACTGGTGGCCGACTGTAAACAGAAGTAGAATGCAGTGCTGCACTCTAACCACTGCGCCACTGCAGCTCTTGAGGGCGTTGGAAAGAGCAAGTGGACAGGAAAAAGAAAAAAGTTGTCAAAGTAGGTTGGACCATCCAATTTGGTTTCTGGCACCACTTACCACCTGCTTTATTTCAAGTGGAATTGGCGTGTTTGCCTTCCAAATGCAATTTGAGAGAATGCAGGTTAAAAGAAAATCCAAAACAATTCTAATCTTGTTTGAATTTCCTAACTCTGAAATTACATTGTGTCTTCTAGGAATAAGTTGTCACTTTCAGTTATTATTTCTCTGGCATCATTGTTCTTTCTTGCCTCCACAGCTTTCCTGAATTCAGAGATAATGTATCTCGGGGATGGGATAAGCGCAGACCATGGAGTCAGGTTCCAAGTGGGCAGCGGTCAAATTATGATCTGAAGGAGAGAGTGTGTATTGGCAGCATGACTGCAGTAGAAAATGCCACATATCAACGAATCCCCACCGATGAAGCTGAAGCTCAGATGTTGGCTTCTGCTGACCTTGATGATATGAAAAGTGAGATTCAACTTTGACCCTTGATTCTGTCCGTAGTAATGGTGATGGCTGCAGTGCCTATATGCTGGAATTTACATTGAGTGCAGCATTGGGTGAATATGGAAGGCCCATAAAAACATCAGTGTAACTATTCTACATTAAAAATAAGCAACTGGATTGTGTAATAATTTTAATAATAAGAACAGAATGATGTATGCAGATGTTTAATGTTCAGGATATTCATTTGATATACTTTGCTATATTTGTAGACTGAAATAGATTGTGGTTTTGAATATAACAGCATAGCCATTATATTAATGGTCATGGAACATAATATATTTTTGGTTTGTTTTTCTGTATTTTGGTAGATTGTGACCCAAATCTATTCATCTTGTTTACAAATATCCATCTAGGTTCAGGATATTTGATATTTAACTTCTAAGTAAATATTCAAAGGAAAGTAGATAGAGAATAACTGTTATTTAGTTTCTCTTTCTACATCAGTTGATTTTGTAAAGTTCTACTTGTGTTTCCTCTGATCTTCCTTTTTATTAAGATAAAAAAATTAAGCAGTTCCTTAGAATCTAGCATTTACTTTGCTCTCTGAAATTAATTTATATAATTTGGACTTGCATATATTTCAGTGAAAACATTCATCCAAAACATAGCAGACAATACATTTCTTTCAAATGTTACCCCCTATGTTTTCAGTTCTAAGAAACAATGTCATTTTAGTACTAGGCTAGCTATAGTATATAGAAGTCTACATTGAGATGTAGATACATGATTTTATCTCATAAGATATTTTTACTTGTGAGGCTTTAATCAGTTTTTTAATCAAACTGCTTTTTCGGAATATGCAGGAGATTTTTCTTGCTATGTTAGCAATTTCACATGTGAGGTAGGTAGGTGGGAGGGAAGGAGGGAGGGAAGGAGGGAGGGAGGAAGAAAGGACAGCAAGACCGGTGAAGTATTTTGACAAATTATTTAAGCACTGAGGATCCTTCAAAATGTTATATATCCTACAAGATATTATAAATCATCCTACTTAAAGATGATTCTCTAGGACTTTCTTTACTGGACAGAAAATCCTCAAATACATACCTTGCTTTCCAAATTTGACCAGACAATCTGCAATCCAATATGGTCTTCTGTTACCTGAGAGCTCAGTATTATTCTCTATATCCTGTGCTACTACTCATCCATAGCAGTGGCCCCTGACCTTTTGGGCACCAGCTACCAGTTCCATGGAGAAAGGTTTTTCCATGGCCCAGCAGGGGTGTGGTTTTGCATGCTGCCTGCATCCCATGGATGTAGCTTCGCTTGTTTCCACGGCTCAGTTGCTGGCATGCTGCGTCTCGGTGTCACTCTACGGACCGGGGGTTGGGGATTCCTGGTTTACTGGTGGTATTTAATTCTCAAATGCTAAGGCTAACCTAGTAAATTCCTTGCTGAACCTTTAGGATTTTGCTTTCTCCTTCTTAATCTTAAGTTATATTCACCTTTTTGCTCTGGAGGGGGGGGAGTAGCCAAATTTGAGTAAGAATCTGTATCAAATACAGGATATATCGTGATATCAAATCCTACAAAGTTTCAGAGTGTCTGAAACTGAGATTACATCTATTTACTGCTATGTTCCACACTTTTCCTTCCCCTCCCCAAAAGCTGAGTTCTCTCATTCTCTCAATGCAAAAATACAGAAGGGACGTCATGGAAATGCAGTTTTGAGCCTTAGGACACAAAGATGTCAATAGTCTAGTTTCCAAGCTTCAGTAGATGAAGATACTAAAAGCATGTGAAGGGACACAGTAGGCTGTGCAGCAAAGGGAAAAACAGCACAGCAACACATCATATTCTGGATTTCCTACAGAATTTCCTTGCACTGTGCAAGGATATATTCCCACTTGGATTCTAAACAGACAAACACAACTTTGGTGCTTGCTTTTTCACTATATGATCAGTAGTAGTATTCTTAATCAAATTCTATCCAAAGATTCCTGGACACTGGATTTTGTGCTATCTGAAAAATTTCAGAGAAGAGGAACTCATCTCCTACGTAAATCTTAATTTTTGCGACGTACTCAAGACTTTTTCATCTTCTAAAGAACAATGGCCATTCCAAACGAAAAGGAGACAATAAAGGATACTGAAATAGGAGACAGACCAGAAATAGAGATCGCTGTCTGTGCTTATAATTCATTAGATTATGATGAATTTGAGGAGTTTGCTCTCAACTTTGAAGACTATGATTTATGGGAGGCTATTCAGAACCACTTGGGTTGTCCTGGTCTGGAGTCAATTTGTAAGTACAGCAGTTGTGCTAGGATTCACATGTACAGGTCTACGTCGTATGTGCATCCTTCCACACATTTACTCTCCACTTCACTTAGGCTTATTTTTTCCCATTAGACAATCAAATTTAAAATATAACAAACTTCATTTATTTTGAAGATATCTTATTGCTATATGCAATATATCCTACCACTATCTGACAATTGTACCTTTCAAAATTCTTTTTTTATTAGTTTATTTAAGGGTAAAGTAATTTTGTCCACCTTTGCTTTTAATTATTTTTTGCCCATTTAAAGTTAGTTTTTATTTACTTAACTATCCTATCCTAAAAGTTTATTTCTCCATTATTCTGGAGGTTACTTGTTCAAATATTTCGGAAAGGTGAAGCTGAAGGCATTTAACTGCAACCTATATTTCCTCACTCATGTGTCAGACATGAGCATCCACGAACAAGCTAACAACTCTTTATTTCTTAGTTTGATGCCTGTAATTTATTTTTCCATCAACATCCAGCATCCACTCATCCACCCACTCCACAAATATTGTACATTATGAGCTGTGACATGCTTTTCTTATTGAAGTTAGATGAACTCATTCATAAACATACATTCATATGTTGAAAGACCATCAGAAGTTGCCACTATCAGTGTTGAGTATGTTTACTGGTTAAATACGTTGAGAATGGAAATTCACTCAGATTTATTCAAAAAAGTATCTCCCTTAGAGCCTAAAATATTTCATTTTGATGTTCATGAATATATATAACAAAGTATATGAGGAATGCTATACACAGTCCACAGAGTCCTAATTAATCTGGAGCAGAATTTAATCCAGTATCTCAAAAGCAAAATAATCGCCCCATCAGAAATGAATTCCACAGCAGTTTTGACAATTAAAACATTAGATATGTTTTGGATTTCCTCTTTTTTTGTAAAATGAGTGGAGGAGGTATTATGAATTTGAAAAGGCCATAAAAATAGGGGAAAGGCATGTATCAAATGTTACTCTAACGATCGATAATAGGACTTACACCCACATCCAGTGTTCATCATCCACAGAAACTACTTCACATATGCAGCATCCACAGATTCATCCATTCATTCCCTCGTTTTCTTCATTCTACCAGTCAACTATGTAAATCTCCAACTAAAATGATGAGGGTCGTCTATGATTGTATATATAACACACTGTAGCACTTGTTCTAATTAGCTTCAATGCTTTATTATTTATGAGTCATTTTTGTTTTTATCATGTGCAGCAGAAAATGGAAAACATTGAGATTTAACTTTCAAGAAGCCTCAAATTGGAGACATACAAGTAGGAAAAACAATACTCTCACCTCAATATAGATTTAATTTATATTTTGCACAGTGGTCAAAGTTTCCAAACTGGAAGGATAAATAGTATCAACATTGCTTCCAAAATGCTTCTTCAAGAGAATGAATTGGTGAATGAGACAGTAGGCTGCAAACTATCTGGGATTTCTAATGTCTCAAGGAGAAAAACAGAACTTCTAAGAATTGTCTGTGGCCTTTACCACTCATTTAATTCACCTTTCTCAATAGTTTTTATGCTGGAAGTAACAACTCTCCTACACATTACAGCATTTAAAGCCAGTGCTTGTGCACTCAGAGTTTGCTTTTGCCATTATGAAACACATTAACTTCTGATGAGGTACCAAACAAAAAACTAGCCCTTGGCAGTTTATATTCATGACTGGAAAGGGTGGAAAGAAGAACTGACATAAAAAGAGTTATGTAGTTGTTTATGTGATCTAATGAGCCCTAGATTTAAAAGACAATCAGCTCATCCATTTATGTCTCTGACTCTTCAAAGATTTTTCTCCATTCCCCTGTAAGTAATGCTGAGTAGAGCAATTACATTGGATTAACAATCAGCAGTGGTCAAAGTGTTTGCTGTGAGGAGAACTACTGCATTGTTACGTAATCTACCATAATTAAGAGTGTTGTACTAGAATTACCAAAAGAAGGATAAAAGGGGGAGTTGATGAATATAATATAATATTATAAAGTGTGTACAGTGGGTTCCCTTTTATACTGTCGATAACTTGAAGGTACACTCTCCAGATGTCTGATTTATTAAATAGTTTTTATTTAAAGAACCAGAGATCCACCTGAGAAAGACTTCACTCATATCTGTGTTAAATAGTCATCTGCAAAAAAGTTCTTATTTACCCAGATGTTTTAATTTTACAGAATTTTTCTTCATGCTTTAATATTATTGATTGATTTTAGATATAACTGATTATCTGTCATAACAATCTTATGGCAATACATAATATACATTATAAAACTTTTTTTCTCAATCCCCATAGATGAGGCTCCAAGGGTTACGCAACATAATGCTTCAACCTTAGATTTCCCTGTTGTCTTTCTAGCAGCCAGCAAAATAGCAAGGGAATAGAGGTTTTGCTATGCTTCAGGGAACACATGGCAATTCTCATACATAGCACATTTTAAATAGGGTTTTGCCAAACACCTGTTCGTATTGGGAAATAATTGTTAAAAAACGAGCTTCTGTTGGATTGCAATATTAATTTCTTTAAATGAAAAACAAATGCTCATCATAATGTTTTGCATATGGAATATCTCCAAATTCAGCTCTCAATAAACTTAGTCTGCATGGGATGATGCTACTGAGAATATTGCTAATCATCATAAGAAGTATTGGATAAAATGAATTGATGGATTTTTCAGCTTTAGCTCTGAAAAAGAGGTATTTTGTGACTCATAAAAATAAAATAAGTATTATATCTTTGTATATTTTTATAATTTATTCTGCATTTGATAGTTACCTTGTGCCAGTGTTAGGAAACATATTTCTTCATTACAATTCTGCATTACAAAGCTACATATTTCTATATCTATGCATTCCTGGGAAATAGGGCATTTAAAATGAAAACTGCATTTTGTGATCCCTGTAGTCATTAACAAAGATCTGTGTTTCTATGGAGCACATATGGCATTCATGTAGCTCTAGTTATAGAAGGACATTTCTGTTTTATGTACCCATGCTCTGTCGTGCTTTTAATCCAGGTCATCGTTTTGAAGATAATCCAGGAGTAAGAAGACATCTGGTTAAGAAACCATCTCGGAGCCAAATCAACAGGTCCGGCAAAACATCTTTGTCCTCACAATCTTTCAAGAAAAAGAAGAAGAAGAAGAAACTTGACCGAAAACCCCATGAGGTACCATAATAGCCTTTCCTTTTGAATCTCACAATGTATGGCACCAGCACCTTTATGCATTGTTCAGTTTATTGCTTGCTGGTAAATCGCTTTCCATAAGAGTAGAGACAATAGAGATGATAAGATTGGTCTGTAGGAATTAGTGTAAGCATAGGAGCCAAGGTTATTGCTTTAGGATAGAGACAGGTAATCCCAGTCTAATTTTTGCTATCTGGTTCTCCAGTAATAAAAGAAGATCATGTTTAGGAAGGAAAAATGATCTGAAAGGGAAAATTACAGTTATAATTTGGAAATGTACAACCTAGAGTCCCAGAGCCAAGTATGACTCCTAAAAGTATCCCTCAGGGTGATCTGAAAATTACAATGTTTCATGTGAAATATAAGAGAATTATTAAATGCATAAGTAGAGAATTATAATACAGCATCCACTTTACTTAATTTTATGTAATAGATATAACTGTTAACAGAATCAAATTTAGTTTTTTATTCTAGCCTCATCCTCTACTTTTTGGAATGCAATTCTCCAATGCACTATTGGAAGAGATTATATATTTCAGTTACAGACTATTAAGGATGTTAATCTAGGCTACCTTCTCTTACATTATGCATATTCTCAGTACATATTACTTATTTATATGTTTAATTTATATCACTTCATTCATGATTCTAGATGACTAACAAAACAAAAGAAAACAAAACAAAAACAACAAAATCACAATCAATAATTAAAAACAGATACTATAAAATAGCAAAGAAAAACAATCACAACATCCTGCAGTCAATATAGCTAAGAAACCAGCTCACCCACACTATCAGGGCCCTAGGCTTTACAATAGAACAGAACAACACCTTGGGAATGGCCAGAAGAATCAGGACAAGTGCATTCTTGGGAGAAAGGTGTTCCAAAGGACAAGTGTCAAGACAGAAAAGATCCTGTTCCTGGCTCCTGCTAGATGGCATTGTTTTGTGGTTGGGAGCTGAGGATGCCTCTCCTGCCAAATCTAATAGGATGGGTAGATTCCACTGGGGACAGTAACTCCTATAATTAACTTAGCTCCAAACCATGAAGGGCTTTAAAACTACCTGCCAGCACCTTGAATTGCACCCAGAAGCATCCTGGTAGTCAGTGCAGCTTACAAAGCAGAGATGTCACATGGACCGAAGGACGAACATCATAAATGCTCACATTGGCACATTTTAAGGCAGCTGAAGCTTCCAAATAGTATTTAAAGGCAGCCTGGCCCCATATAGAATGCACTGCAGTTATCCAGTCAGGAACTGGCTAAGACCTTGGTAACTGAATTGACATGAGGACATAAGCAATGGCCCTCATTACCTCTTGAATAGTACTTTGGATTCTGTCAAGCATGTGTCATCTACAGAGTCTCTGGTCCTATCAGGGCAGAGCTAAAGGGCACTACCTCTTCCCTGCAGCATCCTTATAATAGGACAGTTAGGGATGCCATTCTTATAAACTAATAGCAGAAAGCAGGATAGTGTACTGGAATTTAACTGTCTTTTTCTTAGGTTTTTGTGGAGCTGAATGAATTAGTAGTGGACAAAAACCAGGACATGCACTGGAAGGAGACAGCACGCTGGATCAAATTTGAGGAGGATGTGGAAGAGGATACGGCACGCTGGGGAAAACCTCATGTTGCCTCACTCTCTTTTCGCAGCCTTTTGGAGCTCAGAAAGACTATTGCCCATGGTGAGTAATCCTGATGAGGTTGGGCTTTGACTTGAAACATGTATTGACATCACAGCTGCCTTGTGACTTAAAGGAAGACACTTTTTTTAAGCTGTATGAAAAAATTTAGGATTGAAATAAACTTATTAATCAAAAGAAGAAAATGATCAATGGTTGTTGTCATTATCAACCTAGTCGTGTGGCAGAATGTAATATTAAGTGTAATAATGGAACAAGAAAAGGACACCAAATCATTACATGTATTAATGATAACATCAAACTATTAAATGTTGGCTTTGCTTTTATTTATCTTTTTCACAAGACACATAAATTTATATGAATGGACAATGCTCCTCAAAGCATTTACTTGCCTATTTTAAAGTTATGCTGGTAACATAGTAAGAATTTGGTATTTTTGCCTAAAGAAGAAAATAGAAATAAGAATAGAAGGACACAATCTGCTTGAGAACATTTTTGTCTGTGAAATAATTCCTGTGCCCTTCCATTATTGGTTTTTCTTATTTCAGGAGCTGTTTTGTTGGACTTGGAGCAAACAACCTTACCTGGCATTGCTCATCTGGTGGTTGAAACTATGATAATCTCAGATCAGATCAAGGCTGAAGACAGAGCCAATGTCCTGAGGGCCCTACTGCTCAAGCATAGGTAGGTGGTGTGGTATAGAATGGTGAATCTAGGAATACAGTTAATTGGAATTATGGATAAAGATATAATAGAAGAGGAAGAACTATTAAAGTACAGTACGAAAATTTATATCCTAAAGATTAAGCAAGTTCCTAGGGATGATAAGAGGCAATTGAGGAGAACAAGACAACTCTTTGGTGACTCCTTAAAAAAGTTATTGAAGAAAGGATGTACAGAAGTGTCGGCTAGCCTGAAACAGGAAAAACATCACACATATGAAGTTCTAGAAAATCTGCATACATACAGGAAAATCAGAATTTTATAATACATAGGGAAGCTGAAAGATAGATGAGCAGAGATTTGCTTCTTATGGATACAGCAAGAGTGAACAATAGTTCTTCATTTTAGTCAGGTTTTAGGACAATTATTTGAAGAACAACTGTTTAGTCAGAGAAATTAACTCAAGGTTCTTTAGCTTCTTTAATATCCATATTATTTCCTCAGCCACCCCAATGATGAGAAGGAGGCATTCTTTCCCCGGAACCATTCCAATTCCAGCCTGAATTCTATAGTGGGAAATCATCATCTTAATCACAATCACACAATTGACACTTGCATGCCATTGATGGGAGAAGAGAGGATTGAGATGACAGAACCACGAATCCATGACCCTGACTATAGAGAGGTGATTTTAAAAAAGAATATGTCAACCCTTCAATGTATCAGACTAGTAAACTTAAGTCATAGAGGCTAATGCTATTTTTATTACAAGTAATAAATTCATTGCAAATACTATCTTTGCATGAATCTTCAAGTTTGAATACACTTCCCTTATTCATCCCTTTATCTTTTTGAGAACTAAGAGAAGCCTTGTGTGAAACATTTTCTCAGCTTAAAGTTCTGACTCCACACTCAGATTTCTTTTATCTGACTGTATCTTGATAGTGGCTCTTCCTCCTGTTCCTCAAGGCTATTCCTTCTGCCCATTACAGAATCAGATTGAATTGACCCGTAAAACTAATTTACAGTGATGTGTAAGTTCAAGAAAAGTAAGTATATGAATTATGAACTGGTGTGTATACACAGAAAACAAACTATGTATACACTGAAAGCAAACAAACAAAACAATTTTAAAAACTTGTATCAAATAAATCCTGAATTTTAACTACCAGTGCAAAACTGTACATATCTCGGGTCTTCCATAGTTTATTCTGTTTCTGCTAGTCATGGAGCAGAAACAAGAAGTTGGAGACGTGACTTAATCAAGAATATGAGTATATGGAGAAAGTAGGTCATTAAATTAAACAAAGTAAGTAATTAGTATAATATAATGACCTTGAGAATAAATTGAATTGATATATTAATGAATTAATTAATTAACAAATCCATAAATGTGTAAGGGAAATATAATGGAAGAGCCTTTAGACTTACCTTAAATAAACATGTAGAAAAATAAAGGGTTAAAATCTGTATCTTGTAGGACCTTAGTAACTAGAAAATAGCTTATACATTTCAAAACGTCAAGGGTTACTCTAGCCACATGGCGTATGAAAGTCATTGCAGGTTAATTGAGCTAATTCAGATATTTCTTGTTGGGACAGAAAAATATGCACCTTCACAGCTCTGAAGGACATCGTGGGAAATACATCAAATTAATGGAGAAGATTCCTGATGATGCTGAGGCCACTGTGGTGCTTGTTGGTAAGGAATCCTGAGTCAAATTGCAGTGCAAAGACCTTGAGAAGGGCTCATGGAATTAGGGTAGCTGTGGTATTTCCAATTAAGTTTATACTGTCATATTTTGATTTAATTCTATTCTGGGATGTGTATAAACTGTTCAGAGCCAGGCAGTATCTAAATATAAACCAATAAAATAAAACAGAACACTCTTGTAGATTACCAGTACAATAGGTAGCAGAAACTGCTCATATCAAAGTAATTAGACCAAAGGAGGGAAAGAGAGTACATAAAAGAAACCACAACCATTTACTGACAGTAGTAGCACCATTACCATTGACTTATAGCATAAGATATAGAAACAGGAGTCACACTAGGAAGCTAAGTATACTCCTGCCAATTTCCATGCCTGATCAAAAGCATCAGGTTAGAGCAGAATAAAGCATAATCAACCTTTATGTGTGTGTATTTGCTTAACTGCTGAGGCTCAGTTTGTGTTCTATTGATATAGTAAGACTTTGGCCAGTAACCTATTGACTATGAGATCATTCTGAAACCTTATCTCCTCAACTAGAAATTCAGAAATTCTTAACTGAGAAAAATTGATCTTCCAAAAAGATCAGCATATCTTCTGTTCCTTCTTGGTTACCTTTATTTATGGAGGGGAGGAAGTGAAATTTCTGAATTGGCTTTGTTGCATTCGTTTTGGATCAGAACATAGTTGCACACTGATAAAGATTATTATTTTTAAATTCAATCTTTGTATAACTTTCAAAAATATGACATAGTAACTGCCAACTGTGAACTATGAGGGCAATTTGGAAAAAAACCTCCGATTATCAATGATAGGCACTCACAAGAGTACATTACTTTTTGACATAATGACCCTCCTGGGAATGAAGCCACCCTGTAACGGTATCATGAAGCACATTGTCATCATCGAAGCAGTGTGATACAAGTGTGGGGGGCATGCTGACTTCCAGCGTGGTATTGGTTCACGATAATGCTTGCCCGCACTCAAGAACCTTTGGATCAGTTCCATTGGAATGTTTTTGATTATCCCCCATATAGTCCAGATTTGGCACCAAGCTTGACTACCACCTCTTCTGACTTCATTCCCAAGAGGGAGATCTCTTTATAGAAGTAATTTCAAAACTTGTAAGACATTATGAAAAGTGTCTCAGTTTGAATGGCGATTATGTCACAAAGTAATGTAATGTTGTAGTTTTCTAATGTGTATAATAAAGGTTCTGTATCTGTGAGTGTCTGTCATTGATAACCAAATGGAATTTTTTTCTGAATTGCCCTCATATATTAGTTGCAGATGTTATATTAACAGCAATTGAAGTTGCAAGACATCACCAAATCTAACATGAATCTGACTGTGCCTAGTGCTTTCTGTCTGGACTTCCCTATCGGGAACATATGTCTTGTTACTTGTATGTTCTACACTGATCCAATACCTCTGGTTTTATTCTTCCTCTCCTCATAGGTTGTGTTGAATTTCTTGAACAACCATCAATGGCTTTTGTCCGTTTAAATGAAGCTGTGTTCCTGGAATCAGTTCTGGAAGTTCCGATTCCTGTTCGCTTCATCTTTGTTTTGCTAGGGCCAAGTCAGTCCAATGTGGATTACCATGAGATTGGACGTTCAATCTCTACTCTCATGTCAGACAAGGTAAAGACCTGGCTATTGGTTCAGGCTCAAAGCTCAAGCATAAATGGAGGTGATGGTCGCATGAAAGGGTATATGGAGTGATATAAACTACACGTCAAGGGCAAAAATGCAGAATATGGAAGGAAAAAAATGTTCTACATGTTAGATTTCAGAAAACAACAATAATACATTCTATGTTATCCTCCCTATTTTTTCCAAGTTAAACTTACATCCTTTGAAGTTTATTTTTGACAGAGATTTTGATAGCATTAATTTTTCTTGAAACTTGATTTTCAAAAAAAGCTGGCTTAGAGCTGCAGCTATATTTTAATTTCTACTTTCTTATTCAATTGTAAGTTTTGTGTGAAAACTGCCCTTCCAAATATTCACAAGGGTCTGCAGGAGAAGTTGAGAAGTAAACTATTGTTAAAAGAAATATATTTCACCCCATTTCCTTTCTGGCCAGCTCTATTGAGCTATTGATCCACCATTTTTGTAGCATGTGCTTTGCATGAACTCTGTCCTGCTACTTGCCTTCACCAGTGTTTTTCATGTGGATAAATCTTCTAGTAATAATTTCTCCACACTTCTCTTTAATGTAATTAAAATGTAGTAGTGAAAAGGGAGTAGTTGTTAAATCCCAGGATCACTATCTCGGTTCTTTCCTGCTAGTATTAAAATTTCTAAAAGTTTTTTTTTCTATCTACTTAAAGTTTTGCTTACTAATTCTGAAGTAGCCTGTTTTGTTTGATGTAAAGGTATCAAATTGACCACAACAATTATATATTTTTTCTAAATGTTTAATCTTATACCAAATCTCATTGTATTTATTAAAGAAGAGATGTTCTATCCATTTTAAAACAAAGAAAAAAAATACTGCCTCCCTCCACCTAACTCATGATTTAAAACAGAGCATTAAAAATTTTTAAGATATACCAGAGAAATGAAATTAAATAACATATCATGATTAACAATTGAATATAAGCTTTATTAATTTACACTGTGTGAAAAGACTGTTAAAACATAGACAGAAAATCAGTATCATTATAGACATTTCAGAGCTGTAATTCTTAATATTCCTTGTTATTGATTAATTGGCTGGGGCTGCTGGAGATTGGAATTCAGCAACAATTGAGAGATCACATATTTTACCTCAGCACCGTAATGTTTTAGTTTCAATACATGAATTGTCCACTTATTGGAATCAAAATTATATTTAAATACTTGCGTGCTTCTAAGACTTTAGAAAAACTTTAATAACAAATGTGTAATAAATTTTAAAGAAATGCGTATGTATATGCACACTCACAAACACATATTTCCCCAAAAGGCAAAATTGGAAAAAAATGGTAATTAAAGGCAAGTGT
>JANHFO010005004.1:91185-105838 GCA_032468095.1 Pareas carinatus
AACAATAGTAATATTTTCTGTCCTGATTTCATAATGAAAGAATGATTAACAACGATTACCAGTTATTAATGTGGTTTGCAAATTCCTGGACGTTGCTTTGGTACCATATATTTATTGGTGTATATGAATTAAAGGTTCCCTTCTTGGTCTAAAGGATCATTTAAAATGTGGATTAAACTGGAAAAGCTTAATTGTTTCAGGTCAACTTGTCATGCCCCTGACTGGAAGCTGCTGCTTGGCTATTGCAGTCAAATTGAAATCTTCACTGCTGCCTCATTTCTGTGGTTTTGTGACTGACTTTCATGAAGGAAATGGGAATTGCCTCATCAACATTACCCAAAACCTCCAATTGTACTGAAAGGCATGCCTGTCTTCCACAGCTATTTTAGTTCCCCTGTCAGATTGCCTTCGGGTTACCTCTTACATGTCCTGGCTGAGGGCTTGATTGGAAAAAAGGAGAGAGGGGGAAATTCTATTTCTTTTTCTGGTCTGTAGCATATTCTGTTATGACTAACCCAAGGTTTCTCCATCTGGCTAAGGAATTCTGGGAGTTGAGGTCCACACCTGCAAAGTTGTCAAGGTTGAGAAACCCTGAAGTAACCCGCCTGCAATGTGACTGGGTTTGGAGCAGAAGTAGCAGAAGCAAAAAAGGTCAGCTCAAAGGAAGGGAGAAAGGAAGATGCAAGACAATTTTTTTATCTATTAGCCAAGAAAGTGCATGTAACTCAAGGTTGAAATGTGGAGTCCTTGGTGCTCTCTGAGTTTGATTGATTCCTTGCAGAGATTTTATTATCTGATTAGAGCGTATCATCAGCACACTGATGATCTTGCCTAGATGATGGCACCAATGAAGCATCTGCAAGCAAACTCAGAGAACGCAGACTCCACAATTCCTCCAGTATCTCAGCAATGCCATTTCCATGTTTGGGGAAAAAGCTTTCTACTTTCAGACCCTCCCGGAATTATTCCTGACCTGTGCAACTGTACTATGCTTTTCTCTTTTGAAAAGGAGAATCAAATCCCAAGGCAGCATTTCTACTGTTGGTCTCTGTGCATCAAAGACCGTATCATGTTTATTTTTTAAGGCATACACCCGGAGAACTGTTGGAAGAGATTTCTTCCAGAATTAGGATGCCGTTGAATCTTTCCAAAATCAAAGCAAACCTAGTTTGAGTATGGTCACATAGCAGAGAAACAACCTGGAAGCAAGGAGAAACTTCCTAACATTTGAGAACATTTAATCAGTGGAACAGCTCTCCTGCAGAAGTCGTGGGTGTTCCATCTCTGGAGGCTGGACAGCCACATGTCTGAAATGGTACACGGTCTCCTGCTCGAGCAGGGGGGGGACTAGAACAGGGGTCCACAACGCCTGGTCCATGGGCCGGCACCGGTCCACATCATGCCAGCAACTGGGCTACCCAAACAAGCCAAACCCCATTCGCGAGATGCAGGCAGCATGCAAAACCACACCCCTCCGGTCCACAGAAAATCCTTTCTCTGTGGAGCTGGTTCCTGGTGCCCCAAAAGTTGGGGGCCACTGGACTAGAAGACCTCCAAGGTCCCTTCCTGATTGAGAGATTTGATAACGGTTTATTAATAGAGTCTGGAATGGCCTTGCCTTTAGCGTCTCTTCAAAGGCCTGCTGGTTCTATGTCCAATTTAAAGAATGGGAAAAAGTGCAAAAACCTTGGAATTAACTATGAAGCAAATGCACATGACTAAATCACAACCTTCCACTGTATTAGATATTATTTAAATAAAAATATATGAAACTACCTTAAAATTTATTAACCAAATATTTTCTGTAGGGTTTTTTTGCCTGATTTTTTTTCATTCCCCCCCACCTTTCCACCGGCAATATAAACACAGTCACTGTAAACAGAGATGAGCACAAAATTAAATATACAGGTTATTGTGCACTCCTAGGAAAAGACACACCATTAGATCACACAGCTTACTTGACAATTCCTTAAGTCTAAAGTTGGTTTTTGAAAGCATTTTTAGATCTTCCAACTGCTTTTGACCTTGATAACTAACTTCATTCCGCAATTGTTTTAATGCTTTGAGGTTTCTTTGCTTGCTCTGTTCTTTATTGACATATGTTATGATTTATACAGTATATTGTGTTATCCTGATTTGGAAGTATACCAAATAATAAATATTGGATCATTGTTCTATTTTGTAGAACATTTAAACATCCCTGTCCTCTTATATAACTTCTTGCCTCCATAATCTCTTGGTAATATATTCTGGTTTCTTGATAATATATGTTTGTCTTTTACGTGCACTTTAGACGTTCTATTTGATGTATCTTCCCCATCTCTTGGGGACCATAAACTTCTTTTAAGCAGCACAAATAGTCAAGGCTTTTTGTCAGGAAGCTGCTCTTCAGTTCTTTCTTCGTGAAAGAGTTGGTAATATCCTAAGTGCTGCTTGAGCTATCCCGCAAGTTTGTTAGTTTTGTCATTTATTTTTGGATGCTTATGCTGTAATCCATTTCAATCAAAGCAGAGATTTCTATCTGTCATGAGGGAAATTAATTTGGGGGCACTTGTATATGATCATTTTGACTTAAGATTTTATAATCTTTACAGTTATCTTAGGGCACCTCAAGGAACTACTATATTCACTTTGGCTATAAACATTTCATCAGATTTAGCAGTATCCAATTATAAAAACACTAGAGTCTTTGCATTTTATAGCACAGTCTTTTACAAGAGCCTGGCTAAGATTTGTACAACATGACGGTAAAGAAGGAGGAGAAGTTATGGGTGAAGGAGTGGTGGTTTTAATCCTCAAAGAGAAAAAAATTATCAAATTTCTGGGTTGATTAATGCAAAATATAGAAGGGTTCTCATGTGTGTAAAAGATGAGAAGACAGTGTAACCAAAGAGAGGAACCAAAGTGCAAAACTTTGTCAGCTAATAGATATATATCTATGCATCCATTACATACTGATATCCAATTTTTTCATCATTAAAACATATAAAAATTAGGTGGAGTAGTAATTCTTGACGTGGACTGCAGTTCAAGAAAATTTATGCTTAGAAGATAAACCTATATACCAAATAAATATAATGATACTATCATGCGTATATAATAATAAATAATAATAAAGTGCTACACATTTCCACAAAAATTACACTCTAGTCCAGTTTAAGCTGGTTCAGAATTCCTTTCATGATATATATTTTTCATGGTGATCTTTTGACTGAAGTAGAGATGGTTACTGACTTTCTCCAATTCACAATTTTTCAATTCACAATTATTGACCTTCCCACATGGACTTTCAAGTAAATACAGGTAGTCCATAACTTACCATCATTTGTTTAGCAACAGTTCAAAGTTATAAGAGTACTGAAAAAAGTGACTTGCGACCACTCCTCAAACTTACAGCTGTCACAGCATCCCAAGTCATGAGATTAAATTTGTGTATTTATGGCAATTGGAACATCCTCGGGTCCATTCGCCACCTTCCCAGCCAGTTTCCAACAAGCAAAGTCAATGGAGGAAGCTAGATTTGCTTAACGACAATGTGATTAATTTAACGACTGCAGTGATTCGCTTAACAACCATGGCAAAAAAGGATGAAAAATTGGGCATGATTCACGTAACAACCACCTTGCACAGCAACAGAAATTCTGGTTCCAATTGTGGTCATATGTTGAGAACTATTTGTATCACTCAGATGAAGGATATTTACGGTACTTATAATAAGTATGGACAGTTTTGTGCACAAAAACATCACATGGAGGTGGATTGAAATTGGACAGGTAAGCATCAAGAAAGTCGGTTTGGTGATATGACAAGTGTGGTGGGCTAGAAACTTGGATATCGTGAGTTCAAGTTCTCCCTTAGACAACATGAAAGCTGGTCAGATGATTTGGGACCTGTAGCTCTTAGCTTAACCTACTTCATAGTAGGAAGAAGGAACATTAGCTATGTAAGCTGCTTCAGTTGACCAAAAATAACGTAGAAATCTAATGGATAAATGAAATCATATTGTCAGTCTTTTCCTCTATCACACTTCTAGTTGTTATCTTGTGGCTGAACAGTTTTTCCAGTACAGATCTTGCAAATGTTTGACAAAAACTCCTTCAGTTGCTACAGCTGAGTGTGAGGTTGAGTTCTTTTCTACTTCTACATATGGTATTATTGTTACAATTTGCACTTTTGATCAATTGTCATCCTTAGAACTATTAATGCTCTAATTGTGTTATGTTCTCAGTCAGTTAGTTCATGTCGTCTTTTATTTGCTAAAATAAAATTTTAATTATGTGGCACAGATTTATTCTGAGATAGGCATACTTTTTCACAGACTAAAATTTATGAAGTACCTAACGATCTTCACTTAAGCTATAAATGCCAGTTTTAGAGAAATGCTACTCATTCACTTGCCTATTGGAAGGAAATTGTACTTATCACTGCAATGGCATAATTTGATTCTTGCTGGCATAATGCAACTTTTATCCATAAGATAACTCTCATTATCCCTAGCTTCAATCGATGAACCTATACATTACATAATGAAATTTGTTGTCCCATTATTCTGCTAGATGCCAGATTAGGAAAAAAAGCACTAATAGTTTCCTCATTACTGAAATTTGAGAACTGTAGAGTAGCCAAATATATTTTAAATATTTTAATGATTAAGGCTTCACATTTTGAAACCTTTTCATTTTAATAGCAGTAATTTTAGCTAAATTGTAGTTGGAAGATCTAACTGAGGTTATTTCATTCTTGCTGAAGAGAAAAGGAAACCCTTGACAATGCTTTCCATGGCCACTCCAAGTACTTTTTTTGCTTTTAGTGTTTTCTCTCTCTTATGAAAACTTAAGTAGATGAATAATACATTATTTAAAACTCTTTTTAAAATATTAATTTTTAAATTGAGAAAGAGCAGTATTATACAGGCACATATCAAGCATCTCAAACATCAAACATATCAAACACATGATATGTTTCCACTCTCTCTAATTAATCACTGGTTGTGTTTTATCCTGTTCGGGATCCTTTCTGTATAAATGATAGTCTGAGTTAATAACATTGTGTGTCCTGGGGCTTTCACTACTTCCCCAAGGAGTCTAGCGACAATAAATCTCTGTAAATGTATAGTTGGCGCATCTTTTTTTATTAGTATTAAAGCTGATGTGAAATACACCAACCCTAAACCAGCAGACAATGAACAGCAGACACAACAGCCGTAGGTGGGTATTCAACACAAAACCCAATTAGAGAGATTCTCCGCCTCCAGTCGCGTCTGTATCTTAACCAAAACAACATATATATTTTAAAAAAGGAATAATTGGAACAGAGGCGGTTGTGTATTTAAATCAATACGCAGCCGCAGAGAAGCGCCTTTAGTGAAAGGTTCTGGAAGAGATTTCGCGTGTTTTTAAATATAATTCGTATGCCTTTATTTGCACCCGCGAAACATCGAGGGATCCAAAAGTTCAAAAGTTGCAAGGTCTCCACCTTCTGATCTCCACCTCCTGAAATGCATACAACGCAGGGCCTGGAAACAGGGCTTCTGAGCACGCACAGAGTGCTTTGAGATTAGACAGATTGGTTTTCTTCGTCCGGCTCTAAATTCTCCGAGGTCTTCAGCGGCCACGCCTCGAGGTGGGCGAAGGCGATGAAGGGACCGCAGGCCGGAGTCCCGACTATAGAAAGGCACCCCGCAGGGCTCTCCCGCGCGCCAATCAGACGCGGCTGAGGCGGAGTCGGAAACTGGGACCGGCCACTCGCTTCGCCCGGCTCGCGGGATGTCGGAGCGCGCCCGGCCGGCGCTAGGAGGTCTTGTGGTTGGTGCTCCAGACCGGCTGAAGAAGCCGTGCCGAGCGGGCGCTCGTGCGATAGAACCGCGCCTGCCTTTTGGCTCGGCGGGAAAGCCTCTCCTCCCGCGGCTCCCGGCAAGCGCCTCCGAAGCAGATGGATCCCCAGCGGCAGGAGGTAAGGGCGCGCCGGGGGTCCTTGGCTGCTGCCTCGCCCTCTCCGAGCCCTTCGCCCCCTTGGCGATGAGGTCTTCCTCGCCCCCGCTTTTTTTCAGCGGAGGGGGGCGGGCGGGAAAAGGCCCGGGTTCTCTTTTGACCGGAGGGGGGGGGCAGAAGTGGCTTGCTAGGCAAATAGGTTGGGCTGTTCCCCCACCGGACGTTGATTCCCTCCCACCCGGACAGCTTGCTGGACTCGATTGCAGCTAATGGCCGAGCAAGGCTGCCAAGGAGTCCGAGGTTGGTGGCTTCTTCCATTTGCCTACCGGCTGACATTGCCAGGGGGCATCCTGGCAGACTTTGCCTGTCAGAGATGCAGAAGACCCGCCTTGCTTTCACCTCCCATCTTTGCCAACGTGTCCCGGGTTCCTTTGCACCCTAGGCAGAAGGAGGCATCCGTCTGCCTTTTGGGAAGAGGAGGGAAATCTGCCCAGGGCCCCCAGTCGCAGGACTGCCCTTAAAGAGGAAAGAACAACATGTGGTCCAGTGGCCATTCCATTAAATTCAGGAGGAAAGAGTGCAGCAGGGTTGTGTCAAGCCTTAAAGGAAAGACTCAGCAGACCTTCCCTTCCCGGCAATCTAAATAGGTTGGATTACGATTGCCAAACATCCCTGATAGCGTCACCAATTGAGGCCGATAGATCAGGGGGTGGGAGAGGTTGCTGCAAAAGTCAGATTCTTGGATTAGGGAATGATGTCTGCTTAATATATGCCAGGACTAGAGCAGAAAACTGCTGGCTCTGGTTGAAGAGAGTAATGAAATTCTAGGCTGGCAGATTTAGGCCCAAAGAGTAGACTAATATAATGTGTGAATCCTTTAGGGGAGGAAATTACAGCTTACTACCTCTAGAAGGGTGAAGGGCATTTTATTGCCACAGTTAACCATCAGTCTACAATTTGCTTCAGGCTAGAGTCTTTCTCCTTTCTTCCGGTATGCTTAGCTTGCCTTTAACAGGGGACATGCCTCTCCAGTTATGACAAAGATGGCTTTGAATCTTGAGTTGTGGTATTTCCTTGGAGAACTTATGACTCTTTCCTGCATCTGTACATACTAGTGATTTTTACTGTGCAGATTTTTACTGTTGGCTAGGTATGTATAAGCTGCGTCTGCTTCTGTGTATGGAGGAGGCAAAAAAAAAAGAACCAGCAAGAGTTAATTCTTTGATTCAAAGTGACTGTTGGGCACTCATCTTGCCTTCTTCCACAATTCAATCTTGTGCTGGAGAAATTTCCATCATTAGAGCAGCAGAGACTTTGGGCACTGGCAGATGTCACACGTGTTTATATTCTGAGAATGTGCACAGCGGAACCATGAGACAAAAAACTATGCTAGATGCAAAGCAAATAAAGTACATGCGAGTAAATTTGTCTTGCCTATTAAATTCCTGAGAGAATAAGATGACAATAGTTTCCCATTCTAAGTATATTCTCCCTGGAATGCTTCATATGAGTTTTGACAGTAGTAATAGTACCAGTTTTGGTTATTATACACTTGCATGTAAGTGCAGTACAGATGGAATTAATTTCCCAATAAGCAGGCTTAAGATTGGAGTCCTCTTTTAATTTCCAGCTTCTGATGATTTCTATGTGAAACTGTCTTTTGTTTAAGAAATCCAGCAGTAGGGAAAGGTGACACTTTTATTCTAAAACAGTATTTCTCAACCCTACCCATTTTAAAAACGTGTGGACTTCAACTCTCAGAATTCCCCAGCCAGCATGTGGAAGCCCATGCATCTTAAAATGCCCAAGGTTGAAAAACATTGTTCTACAGCATCCTTGCTCTTTCACCTTATTAGGGAAATGCCAGGAACTGTTCTATGTTTTTTAGACTTATTGCAGTGACTTCTGAATTAAGGACATTTGACCAGGCACCCTTGAGTACAGACTGAAGTTGCCTTCCTCCGTCTAATGACTTTAGTTCTGATGGAAATGGTAACCTCTGAGTTGGGGAACCGAGGGTTATCAGGATTGGGGAAGGCTAGATGCTTATACTGCTGGGCAGTTGCTTAATTGGTTTCATGCTTTATGTATCCTGATGCATATTTAACTTTTGTGATCTGCCTGAAGCAAAGTTTTTTCTGCAATGCTTTGACTTGGTTGATTAATTGAATCTGCATACCCCAAAGCTGCATCCAAGTGTTTAACTTACTCAACAAGGTTTATCTGTAGGAGTCCTTTGTGTCTATTGGTCCTAGCCCAGAAGCTGTCCACAGTGGGCCAAGAATTGATGGTAACCTTGTTGTGATTGTGAGGCAGGATAGTGCACTCTTAGTTTATTGGCGTTCCCCTTTCATGGAACAATGGTAGGTCCCTGGGCAATATAATTAATGTATAGATGTAGTTCTCTCTTCATCTGCAGAAAGGAAGGGACCCAGCTGCTTTATCCAACCCAGATGACTTTCTTGGGGAAGGGCTGATGGGTTTGGAAGCCTCTTTGGTCTTTGGTTCCCCTTGATTAATCCTGGGGGGTTCCCATCTTGGTTCCTTTCTCAGCCATTAAGCTAAGTGTATGAGCTGTCCATGCATTAGTGGAACAGGAGCAGATAATGAGTTTAAGAGGCTACTTCTTGCCCAATCTCTCTTGGTTTACTTTATCCAAGCATCTGGTTGATTTTATGAAATCTACCTCCTCAACCTCACCCAACAGGCTGTGTCTGTTGTTGCCTCCCCCAGATTCTCTTTCTGCAAAATTTAATTAGGAGCTGCTATATTCTTTACCTGATTAATCTAATCTATGCAGGTCATCTGGTGTCTGGCTGTAATTGTAGGAAGTCTTGATTTGCATGAGAGCATCTTCATCCTGGCTTCTTTTTCAGTAGTTGCCATAGCCACTCTGGAAAAAAGGTTGGAAATATAGATTGGTAATAGCAGGAGCATCCCAGCCTCACATCTGGTTTCTACTGTTTTATAATACGCTTTTTTTAACCTTATGAATACATACTTTTTCTTCTCTCTTTGTCTATGTGGAACAGAGCCTACCTATTTTAGATAGTCAGTGATCAAAACAGAACTTTCTTGTAACCTACACACTTGATTTTTGTGACAGCTTCTTTCTTTGGATTAATTCCTGATTGAGAAGTCTAGGGCCTAATAGGTGGAATATCTGAAAGGGAGCAGCAGTCTAGGTCAAATCGGCAAGAACATCTGCAGCCTGATGCATTTTGCCATTTCAGAGAGCAGTAGATTTCATTTCTCTACTCTGATCTTCCCTGCTCTCTGCCTCAGCTGGTCCCTGGAGTGCCAGAGTATTGTATGTGAGGCTACACTGTATATCATTTTGTCATGTCTTTCATCTCCTAATAAGGCATGATGATGGCCACCAATTTATACCTTTTAAAAAGGGAGGGGCAAATGCATTAAAACCAGGATATTAATGTAAGAAGTACATGATTGCTTGTTGAGTGTAGAAAGGCATCCTGGGCATGGTGATTTTGTATTGTTAAACCTTTATCATTTTATATTTCTTAATGTACTTTTGTTGTTACTGTATAACATATTCTGAGACTGAATCCTAGCAGAAATCAAGACAGGTAGCCAATAGCTTAATTTTGTATGTTTTAAATAAATTGCATTTTTTAATTGAATAGAAAGCCCAAATTGCTGACAGAGATACTGATAAAAAAACCTAATATAACAAAAACAATCATGGAAAATTTAAATGGAAAAAAAAGATGAGTCCAATGAGAAGCAAAATATAAGAGCCAAAAAAAATATCATCGTCTAAAACCAATTGTATTCTTTAATATTGATATGGCCAACTATTAACAAATGTTCTTTAATTTGTAGAGTTTGCTGCAGGGCTGAAGGGCAAGGAATAAAATGGCAGATCTTTTGAGAGATGGAGGTTCCAACGTCATTTGTGTTCAGTGGCTGAAAAGATCCCATTCCGGATCTCCATGTGCAAATAAGCCTCAGCTAAGATTTCAGAGAACAGATAGATTCAGACGGGAAGGTTGAAGCTAATGATAATACAAGTTCCAATGAGAATATTTATAGTATGGTAAGATAAGGAGGTTGTAGTGAATGGGAAGAATAGAACCGATGGTAGTTGTGTTTTGATTAAAATTGGAACTGATAACACCAGACTTAAGTCCCCCACATGACCATAGAACTCCAGAGTGATTTGGGGCCAGTTAGGATCAATTGAGTACCATAGATAGCAGCATCTGGCCAACTGTGGTTTCACGTCAAAAAACAAAATGTGGTTGAATCTGGTTAGTACTTGAAAGAGAGACTGAAGGCTAGACAAGAAAGTCTAAAGGAATCCAGGAATGGCAAACTACTTCCATATTGTTAAAAAAAAAGCCACTCTGAATTGAGTTTGACTTGAAATAATGTCCACAGTTTACATTTATTTTCATCCCAAGTTCTCTCACGCTCATTGATATGAAAATAACATTAGAGGAGAATAACCCCCTCCCCATATACTGTAGGTATCCTTAAATTCTCAGAGTCAAGTTGGGAAACAAATGTGATAACCAAAACAAATATAATGGACTAATCAGAGAAACAGTTTGGTGTAGTGGCTAAGATACCAGGCTAGAAATTGGAAGATCGTGAGTTCTAATCCAGTCAAAGCCAAGTGGGTGACTCAGACAAGGAGGTATTCCAGTTGCTCTTTCCTTTGATTGCTTGGCATTGTGGTGGTGACGTGGTAGTTGTTGTTATTGCAGACTGCGTCCTTGGCATCAAGTAACAGATCATTGCTGTGTTTAAAAACATTGCTTAAAAACAAGCTCATTCATTTGAAAGGCCATCCTGATGGGGAGTAGTGGCACCATGCCCATTGTGCCAGCTTTTTGACTACCTCAGCATGTGCTGCAGGAAGGCTGCCCTGCTCTTGAGGGACTCTTGCCAGCAGCCTCGGGCAATTCCAGGTTGAAATTGAGAGCATTTACTTGGTTTTTTTTAGCTCTCTTGAGAAGCTACATTGTCTGCAGGGACCCAGGGGTGGAAACGGAGCTTTGGCTTCTTGCTAGATGTGGCCAAATCCTACTCAACCAGGGAGGAGTGGAGAGTGGGGAGGAAAGGAGTTTTAATTCTAGGGAGGTCAGACGTTTGCTTATATTAACAACAATAACTACTGGAGAGAGAGAGAGTGAGTGAGTGAGTGAGTGAGTGAGTGAGTGAGTGAGTGTGTGAGAGAGAGAGATTTAGTTTAGTTTAGTTTATTTATATTTTTATACCGCCCTTCTCCCCGAAGGGACCCAGGGCGATGCACAGCCATATAAAAAACAGTTACAACACTTTAACAGACAACACATTAAAAACAGTTTAAAAGATTATAATAAGAAATGGCAATATAGACTCACAATATAAAACCAATTTAAATCTAATTAAGAGTGCTGTTGCAACTTCAAATGATCACTAAACAAATGGTTGGAAGTCAAGGACTACCTATATCAGTAATGGCTAACCTTTTAGGCACTGATTGCCCAGATGAGTTGCAGTTAATGAATCGCGGCTCGTGATCTCATCATCTGGCGCCACTACTCCCTTCCTGAGCATGTGCACGGTCCTGTAACAACATCGCTCAGCACCATTACTCTCTTCTGAGCATGCTCAGCTCTGGGGCAAAGCTGGAGCAACCTGGCTCATGTGCCAACAGAGAGGGCTCTGCATGCCCGCTGTGGCACGCATGCTATGGGTTCACCATCACTGATCTATATTGCTTATCGTGATCCTTGAGGAAATAGCCAGATTGAAAACTATTGCAAAAGTATTGCCCTAAACAGACTGGTCACCTCACTTGTTAGATTCTTTACTTCTCAAAATGTTATAAGTCAGTGCTTCAGAATAATTTGAGATACAGTGTTTGACTGCATTAATTCAAATGTAACTGGGATAAATTAGAACGTATTCTAGAAGTTATTCTGGAGTTTGTTTGTCAACCAATTTTTTCCAGATATCATATTCTTCAATGATGGAGTTACAAATAAAGAAGCAAAACAGAAAGTAGCTCAGAGACAAAAGAAATTTGTGTATGTCAACTGGTGTAATCCATGCAACTAGCTATGTTTTGAAATAGCAGTATTCAGTATGATTTGTACCATTTTTTACACCCAGGGAAGGCAAACAGGCATCATTCATGATACAGACAAAAAAGGAAAGAGGTTTCAATTATCTGGTTACAGCTATTATTATTTTGACTCATGCACATTTACCAAAAGCTCTATAAGTAAACCAATACAACAAAAATTTAAAGTTTCCCCTGTCCAGTTGTGTTTGACTCTAAGGGGCAGTGCTCGTCTCTGTTTCCTAGCTGATGGGACCAGGGTTGTCCAAAGACACTTCCATATCGCTGGCATGACTATATCTCGAGGAGCATGGAATGCTATCACCTTCCTACTGAAGTGATACCTATTTATCTATTTGCATTTGCATGCTTTTGAACTGCGGGGTTGGCAGAAGCTGGAACAAGAAGACTAGGAGTTCACCCCATCATGCGGTGCTTGGGTCTCGAACTACCAACCTTCTGATCAATAAGCTCAGCACCTTAGCTATTACACCATACACTCTTAAACCAATATAGGGTGAAAGTCATTGCTGCTTTTTCCCGTTTAGCTTGCTTCTTCCTGTTCATTAAGTTAGGTAAATAAATTAATTACATTCTGATATTTTAATATACAGTATATGTGCATGTGTGTATGAGTGTGAGTGTTTATGTGTTTGTGTCTGTGTGTATCTTCAGCTCATGATTATTAAACATGGTTGACAAATATGCCTCTTAATAGCTATGTCAAAATAGCTAGGTTCCAAACTCATTTTAAACAGGAAACAAGGCTAGCGAAGACATTTTCTCTGAGTGAAGCATGTGCCTGAATCTGAACATGAATCAACTGGACTGATAGCTATAGTTTATTTTCAACTGTATTGATAAACAATACTTCTATGTTTTCTGAGTTATGATACTGTCAATAAAATTCTTGTTTTCAATAACTGTGTCAACTACAGTCATTCCTCTGCATTTCTAACTTCATTTTCTCTACATAGATACTCTTTTCCCATCTGGAGCAGAAACAACATTGCGTAAGGCAGAAAAGAAATATGTGAGATAGAAGTCTGTTCAGGTGTATATGTGGTACAGGAGCTTACTGTCTTCATGGCAGGTGCCAATCCTGAAAGCAAATGAAAAGAAAATCTATCTCTACTTTACTGCAGCGCCATTTACTGTAACTTCTTTCTATTCTTGCAAAAGTGTTCATTTTTGTCAGGACTTTACACTGCTTCATAGAGTGGTGTTCATTCTTTAAACTTCTCATATAGCTTTTTTGAGGATCTCATCAGCTCCATCCAACCATGATTTTTTTCTGCCACTTCTTCTCAACCCATTCAATGTTCATACATGTGGTATGATCTGTTCTGCTTTCTTTCAACATATCCACTCATCCTCCTATATTTGTTTTGTGATTCAATACCCATTTATTCCCTTTATATCACCAAGCCATCTCAACAGTCTTCTCTATATTGGTCACTCACTTTTGTATACTATGCACATTCATTCATCACCTCTTCATTCTCAAACCTCTTTTCAAGTACACAATCCCACTACATTCAATCTACTTTTGTCTTTCTCTTCACATGCTCAACATTCCCTTCCATTTGATCAAGTGGACAGAATAACACTTAGACACAATCATTTTTGTTTCTTCTAGTGAAATTTTGTTCCTCACAATAGACTACATAAGATCTAGTTCTTTTCTAAAAACATTTGCTTGTACATTTTCCATCTATTTCTTCATCTTTAGTCAGCATCCTGCCAAAGTGCACAAATTCATTTGCTTGCTCTAATTTTTAAATGTACAACTTGCAAGCGATTACTCTGTTCTTTTTATGTCAAACACAGCTACCTTGGTTGCTGATAAATTTCTTTTCTATTCATGTTTCCTGCATGAAGCATTCTATCTAAAATTCTTTGCAAATATTTTGTTTTCAGCAACATCACAAATTATTCTCCATACAAAAGATACATCATTAGTCAACATACTCTAAACCATAACTGTCAAACACAAGGCCTGTGGGCCGAATCTGGCCAGCGGCTTCCTTGGATCTGGCCCACGGGGTGCTTCCCCAGGGTGTCAGCAGCGTGAAGGGGTTGGCAGTGGCCACAGTGGATTACGGGGGGCAGCAGCAGCCGTGGGGGGGGGTCACGGATGGTGCGATGGCCATGGGGAATCAGCAGCCACTGCCGCAGGGGAAGCACAAGAGTCATGGGGAGGTCAGCAGCTGCCTTAGGGGACCACGGGGGGGGGAGGGATGTCCGTAGCAGCCATGGCGGAGTGGTAGTGGCCCTCAATGAAATTAACTTTGACACCCCTGCTCTAAACAATCAAGGGGATAGCACCTATTTACGTCTTCCTCCTAATCACTGTTGAACCAGGACTAAGCATATAATTAATTCTTCTGTGCGCTTTATTTCCATCCTATGCCATCTTACTACAATCCACAACCAATTTACAATTTCATATTGGACAAAACATTCCATTATTAAAGCCTAATCACTTTATCATACACTTTTTCTAAATCAGCATATATGCAATGAGCCCTCTTACACCCCCTCCTCTCTTTTGTTCCTTTCTGCCCTTTACCCCCCCTCGCTTCCTTCCTTGTTGTCCACATATATAAATAAACTAGCTGACCCGGCCACGCGTTGCCGTGGCTCA
>JANHFO010005005.1:93795-116959 GCA_032468095.1 Pareas carinatus
GTTTTCTAAAGTTCAATGTGGAATTTATATTTTTTATGTTTTCTGTACACCGCCCTAAGTCCTTCAGGAGAAGGGTGGTATCTAAGTCTAAACAAATAAATAAATAAATAAATAAATTCCTCCATGGTTTTTCTCTCTTTTTCTGGCAACTTATGGTTTCCACCTTCACATTTTACCGTTCCTGTATCTATTGCTTCCTCCATGGTAGATTTTCTGCAAGAGAGGCAGGCTGCTCATATCATTTTAAAGGAACAAATTAGATTTGCAAATGTTGCATACAGGTGGGTTGCAGAGACACACTGGCAAGAGAAGGTCAAGGTTATAGAAGGGATTCGGTATAGTTTTAGACTAGATTTTTGCCTTCCATCTGACTATCTGGAGAACTGGACTCAAACTCTTTGGCCCCTTCTCAATTATTCATCAAATTAACCCAATGGCCTTTTGTCTGTGGTTGTCTACTTTAATTATGATATGTCTTCTATCAGATCTTGCTTCTAATAGAAGAGCCCTCTTGCCCTTCATGTTCTAAAGCTGCCCCCTCAATCCTGATGTATGGAGAAAAAGTATATGAAGAAGAATATATTCTGGACTCTCAATGCAGGAAAAAACAACTGGAGTATCTAATTTACTGTAAGGGTCACCCTGAACCTGACTAATTGTGTAATCCCAAGCTTTGTATGCTAATTCCCTCAGGAATTGTCATACAAGCCCTATCCCTGTGATACGCCACTAGTAACATAGATCAGAGGTCACCAACCTTGGTCCCTTTAAGACTTGTGGACTTCAACTCCGAGGATTTCCAGCTGGCTGAGGAATTATGAGCGATGAAGTCCACAAGCCTTAAAGGGACCAAAGTTGGAGACCTCTGACATAGATGGTGAAACTGAGGTTGAAGGGGTTGCTGTATCTCCTACCCCAGCAGACTCTCCAAAACAGGCCTTTGTGCAGCAGAAAGGACGTTCCATCTCCATCGACCTCTGCACTGGGAGTCTTGCCTAGTGACCCTCAGGGTGTGGGGGGGCAATCTGTAGTTTGTTTCCATAACATGGTTGTAGTGTCTTCTTTGCATGGGAAACTGAGCCTAACTGGGAAAATGGTGTAGAGGCATACACAGATGGCCTAAAAGACAATATGTAGCAACCATTAGTAAAACACAAGCCTAGCCTAGGAGACCTGGAAAGTGTGAGAAAGAGAATAAAGGTTGCCCAGTTGTGACTCTCCTTGGTATAAGAGGCAGAGAAAGAAAAACTGTCAGACGTTCAATATTCCACATACTATCAGTAAAACAGAGTGTCAGCATTTCTTGTGGGGTCTGTTTCCTGGTTGTGTCTACCTTGAAGGGCTGATAGATTTTCAATAAAAGCGCGTTCTAATGCCTTACAAAATGTCAATCTCCCAATCAACTATTTGCAAATGTGCACCGACCAATAAATGAGTATTCTTTTTGTCTATGCTAAATCAGAAGCAGGAAGTGTAGCATTTTCTAAATAGTTTAGAAAAAGAAGTAATAACCTAGAGCTGAGGAGCATATACAGAGATTTAAGTCCAGTTCCTAATGTGAGCACATCATGCCCAAAGGAAGAAAAGGGAAATTATTGCCTGATATAATGAAGACTGACAACCTTGTAGACTGAGGCTATCTAAATGTGCAAAGATACCCTCACAGCACGAATCGTGGCAACATTTTCCACTGCAGCCAATCTTAATATGAGTTAGTCGAGCATGCCAGGGAGACAAAAGACATTATTATTTTTATGTCCGTCAAACACAACCACATCCATTGTATGTCACATTCCCTCTCTATCCTCTTTAGAAGGACACACAGAAAATCATACTATTAAAATCATCATAGTAGTTCTGGGCAGAAATTCAGAACAATGAACAATAACACACCTTTTGAGGTGGTTATTTAAAAACAATGCCTGACATTTAACTGGATTTAATGCAAGCCGTTTATTTTTAGAAGATTGGTGATGTTCCCAAGGGCTTACTTTACCATCAAAAGCATTTCCTATCATTTTGCATTAACGTTTGTTTTAAAAAAAAGAATGTTCCCTAGAAGGATTATGCAAGAGGGACTTGCGGTAATGGCACGTTGCTGAGATGAAAATGCATTCAGGAGGTGCCACACTCAAAAGGAGAGTCAGCCAGTCACTCGGTCTTTGTGACTTCCCTTCATACAACTCTGCACCCTTTTTAAAAGCATGTATCAAATCCCCCTCCAGCTCCCATTAACAACCGTGGCTTTGAGAGAGACTGGATAGACAAGTATCTGACCTTACTCTATTGTCAGGAAACAACCAATTATAGCAGAATCTTGCTATGCTGAGCTTATTTCCTAGCTTGTTTTATCTTGCTCTTCAGACCTTCCCCTCTTCACGTCCTTGTGTTGGAGGCCTTGAGTAGTGTGAACAAGAAGGTAACAATGAGGGAAAGTATAAGGAGTGTGCACAGATACAGATCCCACGCAAATGAAAACACAAACAGACAATAGGGAGGAGAGTTTATTCAAGAAGGAAATTGGTTATCCCTGAGAGAAAGTCTCTCTCTGAATGCTTGCCTGTCTCTCTCATTGCGAGCGGCCTTCAATACTTTTAATTGTTAAATGTGATGGATTAAATCTGGGGTCTGTTGGTTGAAACTTAAACACTCTACCACCAAGGTCTGGGGTTTCTTCTTTTCAGTTCTGTGAGCATTTCTGTTTTATTTCGCTTCTGCTTTTCTCTTACGCGCTACAAACAGCAGATGGTCTGCCATCCCTCAGCGCCCAAGTAATTTGTAAGCATGTGTAGTGAGTGTATCAGGTGATTCCCTGTAGGGCTCACATCCTTAGGCGATGTTGGAGCTAAATTCTTCCCCGTGCCCTGCGGACGGACCAGCTGCCATCACTTACTGAGCTGTAAAAGACTTCTCCTGACATCTTTGCCACTCTATTCCCAACCAGTCTTTGGGAGGAATTGCACGGAGCTTTAAATACACCCTGATCAAAACACTAGCAGCTTAAAAAGAATGGTATTTTTTTGAAAAAGCACTTCAACCATTCCTTATAATCAGAATCAGAACCAGAATTCATTTGCCAAGTGTGTCTAGAGACACAAGAAATTTGTCTCTGGTGTACATGCTCAATACCTACATACATACAATAAACAAACTGTGATTACAATCATAAGATGCATTCATAGCCATAAAGTACATCCATCTTGTCCTGTACATATAAGCTACAATCTCAAAAGTTACTCAATAACCTCTTCGTCCACAGCCATAAAACCTTCTTGCTCGGAGCAAAGGTACATCACTGTTTCCAGAGGTTGTGTCCCACTGTCCCACTGTCACTGTAGTGGGCTTCAGGCACACCATCAAAAACTTTATTTTGTTTATGTATTTGTTTTATTTAATGCTTCTTTGTTTTATTTAATGCTTCTTTGTTTTATTATTCAGCCATCCATTCATTCTAGTATTTGAGAGACTGCCATAAAGATTTTCCAAAGCACCTGAAAGGCAGGATAAGAAATAATGGATGGAAACTAATCCGGGAGAGAGGCATCCTGGAATTAAGGAGAAAGTTCCTGACAGTGACGACAATCAACCAGTGGAACAGCTTGCCTCCAGAATTTGTGGGTACTTCATCATGGGTGGTTTTTTCTTCTTTTAATTTTTATTGTTTTTTATCAGTATATAAAATGCAAAGAAAATAAAAGTAAAAAGTTAAAGGGGAGAAGAAGTGGGGAGAGAGAATGTGAAGTACAGGCAAAGAGGGAAAAAAGGGGAGGAGAAGCATTGACCTCTGACTCTCTCTAGCACAGTACAAGATAAATTCCAGCCTCAACTTTTTGCTTTTACATATTAAGATATAAAAATGAAAGCTTAACCTTGACTTTGCCGATTAGATAGATTTGTTGTAATAGAAATGGCTAATCATTGGAGGTCTTTAAGAAGAGATTGGACAGCCACTTGTCTGAAATGGTACAGGGTTTCCTGATTGAGCAGGGGCAACCTTCAAGGCCCATTCCAGCTCTATTCTGATTGAGACCTTTCATCCAAACAATCTGTGGCACATGGAGGAAGATGTTTCAGGTGACACTGTGGAGGGTGTCAATCTGCTCTAATTGGTGTACATGGCCTGCTGAGAGGCTGCCATCTTCCATCTTGGCCCTGGCCTTGTCCAATTCTGCAGTATCTGGTATCAGAACAGAACCCTGGTTGCTTTTTAAAATGGGTTGGCAGACTGGGTGACCTGGGCTGTGAAAATCACTGAAATTGTCTTGCTCTTCTCTGGTTCACTGCATGAAACAGAAAGTGTAATGGGGGAAAATTATTTTTGCATTCCTATAGCAGAAGTGGGCAACTATGGCAACTGGCTCAGGAATTCTGGGAGTTGAAGTGCACAGGTTGTAAAGTTGCCCGTCCCTGTTCTGTTGTTTGTGTGGTTGGAAATTCCTTTCTGATACGCCTTCTGGTTCCTTGTTTGTCATCACATCATATTCTTAGGGCACATTAAAGCTTCCACAATAATCCTCACAGCAATAATCCTCTCTCTCAACCTCTGATTCTTCAACACTTTTTCAGCGTAAATTCAGACCACCACTAGATTTTTTTAAAAAATCTATTTTTATCAGTGTCTAGTGATTGAAAGTTTATGCAATTACTCCATGATTATAAAGATTTTATTTTATTTTTTAATTCAGGGACACAACAGGAAAGAAAAATGGGCAGGCAGGAGAAAGCAAAATAAGGAACAACGCTAGCACTCGGGATACCAAGGGAAAGTTTTTTGTAATGCAGTGAGGGACACAGGCAAAGGCTCAGCTTTCAGCAAAGAGTCTAACAATCTGGCCTTGGGTTGTTGCACATCAAAGTTGTGTGAACAGCAGACCAGCAGATACCCATTCTAGGTGTGCAGTAAGGGCACATGTTGAAGGGAGAACAATTTAGGATGTTGCAATTTCACATCAATTTCAGGCAGTACTGTGTGAATCCATTCTCCATCTTTCTCGATATTACTGTCCTCCAAAGTTCCATTCTAACCTCTGGCGACAATCATCCCTCCATTCACTGTTGCATTAGAACATGTTTTTGAACAAACAAACCAACAGAAACCACTAAAAAGACATATGTGCTTTTCGCTGGAGGGAGCGCGCGTTCTCAGGTCTCTCCCTGAAAATAATTTTGTCAAGTCGGCTATTTGAATTTTCTGTTGACATTTAGCCAATCCAGTAAAAAGGCTGCCAGGAGCTAAATGATTGGGCTCATCTGGTTCACTATGGATTAATCAGTCAATTAAAGTTTGCCAAACAAAATGTCAAGCAAGGAATAACAGCCAGTTCTTTTATCATTCTGAAGTAACATAGAGGCTCAAAAGGTTCCAGTATTAACAAATTGACTCAGGATGTATTTAAAAAGTGCTGCACAAATGGCCTTTCAGTCCTTTAATACATTTTGATGATCAAAGTCCCCAACCCTGAAGAGCAGGGAAGTTTATCTCATTGCCACAGGCATCTGTTAATGACCTAAGAGGAGATACAACATCAGCAACTCAAGTCAGACATCAAAAAATAATGCTAAGACTTACATTTTTACAGCCTTTTGAGATTTCACATCTGTGGAGTGCTAAACCTAAAAAGGTGCTGGGGATTGGTTTTTTTAAAAAAAAATCTAGTTATTTGTTGATAATTCCACATCAGTTACTTGTCACTAAAAATAAAAATCTGATTTACAACCCTCCGGATGAAGACAATGATGATTTGTTATGTTTGCCTTTATCCAATTTCTCTGCATAAACTAATCATCACTTTTGTAATAACTTTGGTCTGCACGCCTCATTAACTAGAAATACATATACTGGCTCATTAATGGCTGTGGCCTGATCTTTCATCGAGAGCGATCTTTAATACACAAGGCTGCTGTGCTGCTGCTTGAATTTCACATGAGGCTAGTGGGCTGCATAGTTTTCACCCTGCAAAACCTAAAGCGGGACAGAAAGAAAAAAGCACTTTTCATCCCTGAGACCCAACCCCTTTATCAGGAGTTTCAGCAGCTGTCCCAACATCTGCTGCTGCTATTTTTTTTCTGACTTCTTCAGAATAAAATCAGAGGAAAGTAGTTTATGGATATAATTTTTTTTATGACACTTCAGTGGTAAATATGTTCTCAGGAAACAAACCAAGTTTGATTCTTAGTGGAAACAAGCATGAAGAGAATGAGGATAGATTATATCTTGTTTCTTCTTCTGACTTACGTGGATATCTCCCCAATATTCTCTGGCTTAGGGATGACCCCACATGTTTTGTCACCTAAGGCAAAGACCATGTTAATGTCCTTTCCTCGTTCTTCTTGGTAATAAGACAACATTCACCATTATATCTTTCAGACACAGAGATAACACAATGAAATCCAATGGAGTCCAATTCTTTATTTGCTTACATTTAATGCAGTGGCCCCCAAGCTTTTGGGCATCAGGGACTAGTTCCACGGAGAAAGGTTGTTCCACAGCCTGGAGGGGGTATGGTTTGCATGCTGTCTGCATTCCGCCAATGGGGCTTGGCTTGTTTGTGCAACCTGTTTGCAGGCATGCTACGGGCCAGTGCCATGGACCAGAGAGGGGGGTTGGGGGCCCCTGATCTACTAGACCCTAAGAGTGGCTCACGTGGTTAGAATACTGGGTAGACAATTTGCAAGCCCATGTTTAAGACTCAAGTGCTACTGTTTGACAGGATGAGCGCCCACCATTCACTCCTCCAGCATCTGCCCACCTAACAGTTTGAAAGTATGAAAACATGAGAAGATAAATCGGTACCACAATATCCCACATTAACGGGAATATGAAAAGACCCTGCTGTCAAATCCTATGCTAATCCTTTCAGTCTGAAAACTGCGCTTTGAATTTGCCAATGCTAGTTGAAGGGGGTAGAGGGTAGAAATGGCTGTGGAAGATCTGCTGAGCTGACTGTAATGGTTTGAATTTGTTTACATATTTCTTTAGTGATAATTTTGTTACTCCAAGGACGATCCCACAGATGGACTGTAATGGTAGCATTCCTAACCTCCTATTATCTGTGCCATGTGACATTCAGTAGTTTTTGACTGTGGGAAAAAGATGATTTAAAATATTGAAACTGGGCGAGAAAAGATTAGAACCAGCTTTGTTTTTCTATTGTTCCTGTTACCTCTCTAATACATCAATGAACTTATGATGATGACTTGCTTCGAGGGTTTCTTTAAAGAGAAGGATTTCGGTACATTTGACACCAGCAATCCAGCAACCTCAGGGCAACGGTGATATCATTGGGTAATCCTTATAACCAAGCAGCATTTAGGTACTTCCAACACAAATGCAACAACAAGCCAATGGACAGAATCTTTAAAATACTAAAGCTTTAACCTTCTAACCTACTTAGATACATCCTGAGAAATGTAAGAGTGTGGCCACTCTGAACCACTTCCCCTCTCTCCCATACACATGGGACTAGATAGTCTCTTGATCTGGGACTCTTTCTGGGAAAGCTCTGTGTTGCCCAGAGACTCCTCCTCTGTTCCCACAGGTGCACATTCCATCACAATATCTGAGATTGCAAGTTAGAGAGAGAAAAAATCAAGAAAACAGAGGAATACCTATGATCTGCCTCCAATGAAGATTGGCCATGCAACACATCCCGTCAATCAAAGAGTGTGGACTGGCAGGGACTAGAAGACAGGACTTTTCTGCCATAGACCCTGCTTTGTGGAAGATCTTCCCCTGAGAGATTTGAATGGCCCCCAACCCTATTTTTCATAAGGCCCTACAAACATTGGCTATGTTCCTTAGCTGAATGCGTCAAGGGCTCCAATTCTTGGCTTTCATGTTAACAGATTAACTATTTCAGCTGCTGTGTATATTTATTTTGGGTATTTTTAAATGTTTTTTTTTATTGTTTGCATCATTTTGGAATTGTAAGCCACCCAGAGTTATTGACTGAGATGGGCACCTATAGAAATGGAATGAATGAATGAATGAATGAATGAATGAATGAATGAATGAATGAATGAATGAATGAGCAAACGAATGATAGCAGGGCCAGCTCTAGGGCTGTTGCAAGTGTACATAGAGATCCACCATCCCTGTGTAAGTAAGAAGACACTGCCTTTTTTGCAAATCCCTAACAATAGCAATAACAGCAAAGGTTCTTTGCATGCCAAGATTGGAATTCGGGGAGAATGGAGATGCCAGCAGTGGAAATGTTCCTGTTCTCCTTCCCACGATGTAGTCCAATGACATGATCTCCCAAAACACTCACTTAGAAACAGCATGCTCGGGTTTCTATTGAACATTAGCGTTTGAACATTAGAAGTCTCCCTTTGTGATTTGACTTTAAAATCTTTCGGATGGGTTTATTTCCATGGAAATTTCCAGCCGGATCACTCTTGCGTGTAATAAACTTGGTGAGTCATTTCAAGCCCTCTGGCTTAATATTACACAGACCGTCTATCTGCTTCTAAACACTCTTCCCTTTTAAATTAGCCCGTTATGATAGCAAAGCGGTACCTTCGCTTGGAGATTGGTTTTGATTTATTGCTGTTGCTGCTGCTAATTAATAAGAAGGTATGTTTTTGCATTTGAAAACAAGTTCCTTCCTCAAATGGGTTTTGTGTGATGCTAGGATTCACCTTGTTAATGACTGCACAGTACAGAGGTAACACAATTTGCTACACAGAAGTATTGAAATAACACAATCTGCCTCTTCAAGGTGCTTCTCATCATGTGGAACCTTGATAGGCCATTCTATTAGCTGGGGGAAGCTTCTGTGCATGCATTTTGTTTAGGCAGAAGCATTTTTCAGTTCCTCCAGTACAGATAGTCCTCAACCTTTAACCAAGATTGAACCCCAAATGTCTGCTGCTAAGTGAGACAATTGTTAAGTGAGCTTTGCCCCATTTTACAACCTTTCTTGCCACAGTTCTTAAGTAAATCAATGCAGATGTTAAGTCAGTATTACGGTTGTTCGATGAATCTGGCCACTCCACTGGCTTTGCTCCACAGAAGGTCCCAAAAGGAAATCACATCCCCCCCCCCCCGGGATGCTGCATCGCTCATAAATACATGCTAGTTGCCAAGCATCTGAATTTTGATCACATGACCATGGGGATACTGCAATGGTTGCATGAAAAATGGTCATATGTCATTTTTTTTCCAGTGCAATTGTAACTTTGTAGGGTCACAAAATGAACTGCTGTAAATCAAGGACTGCCTTTAGTTGGTTATGTGGGAGAAAGTCTCAGGAGCAAGCCAAGGAGAAGCAATGCGGTCATTTCGTTTGGCCTTCAAAAAGGGAAGAGTCATATTATTTCACGAAACAGCTTCAAAAGGGTCCTTTATATAAATTGTAATCTAAGCAAAGCACACCTTTCCAAAGCTTTGCACCAGTCTGCTTTACAGTTGAGAAGGTGTCCTAAATAATTACTGGAATGATGGGGGGAAAGGCAAAAAATAGTGGTCTTATATAAGCGCTCCACATCCCAAAGAAGGAATGTCTCGGGTTGAGACCTTTGCCCAGCAGTATTAGGATGTAGGATTTTTGGTGAAGTCATATCTTCAATCTGCAAAGCCATCCTATACCCACTTGGGTTGGAATAGTCTGAATTCCTGGCACTTAAGATGATTGTTTTGCTGCCAGTCTACCCTTTCTCTGTTTCATTTCTATTTTTGTTTTCTTCCTCTTTCAACCCCTTCTCCTATTACCCATGCAATTAATCTCGCAATTGCTTGAGGGTGCTATTTACTTCTGCTACACTATTTCAATAATCTCTTAGCCAACTCAGACTCTGACCTGTCACATTAATTTGCTTCCTGCACCACTTTGCCGTTATATTTCAACAGACCTTTACTGAGACTTGTGTTTATTCCTTGTATCGTCACTTACTCTATTTCATGAAATAACACCACCCATTCTCTTTTCAATCAATCAGTCAGAACTGAGCTGGAAGGGACCTTGGAGGTCTTCTAGTTCAACTGCCTACTCAAGCAGGAGACGCTACACCATTTCAGACAAGTCTCTTCTTAAAAACCTTCAGTGATGAAGCACTCACAACTTCTGAAGGAAAGTGGTTAATTGTTCTCGCTGTTAGGAAGTTGCTTCTTAATTCTTGGTTGCTTCTCCTTCTTTTGCTACTTCTAAACCTGGAATTGATTTCAGGAATCCTTGTTCAAAGAGGTAAGAGACAAATTTGATGTTTCGTATTTATCTTCAAAATTCACCTTTAGAAAAGAAGACTTTAAATTGTTCGACCTCTTAGTCCCTCTATCTGTTTTAGACTGTAAATATGCAGAATAGACCACAACGTTCCTGCTATTTGTAACATGGAACATACCTAGAGTTTACCTCAAAAATGACATAACGTTCACTCTCTGCCATCCTTGAGTTATCAGTTTAAAAAATAATAAAAGCTTATGCAAAGACATTGCATAAGAAATGAGTGGCATAAAAGATTTTCTCATTTACACGCTGTTGAAATTTGCACTACATCATTTCAGGATGAGCGATAGAAAGGATTTTTAGCCTATTAGTAGAGCCATTTGAAATTTCCGTTTTCATTTCCTGGACTAACTTATGCAAGGGTCATTGTACCAGAAATTATCTTCCCACTTAATGCAAATAGATTGGGTCCAGACAAACAGGTAGATAGATAAGTGGTATTACCAGGATTAATTCTTTTAATTGCATCACCATCTGGTGATCTTTCTCTATCTAAATGTCATGAGAAACCAATAAACCCTAGTTAATAGTTGGTGACATTTAACATACCTGAGTATATATATTGAAGTCAATTAATGAACTATTCCTATCCTATTTATCTTCCTGCAAGGTAATAGTAGTGCTTTTATTTTTCCTAAACTTACAACAAGGCACAATACCAATTAATAAAATAAAACATCAAAAATTAACACAATGACTCATCTTTATACATTTGAAGATCGCAAAATAGAGCCTCAAGAAACCTGAATAGCTCATAATATTTGAAATAAAAATTATGACTAACCTATATTTAAATAGTAATACATTTTTGCATAAAATTAATACTAAAACTAGCTTCCCAAGGACTTGTAAAAATAAGCATTGTTGAATTTTGATAATCTGTTTGAATTTGATAACTCATATTCTGGTAAATTTTTATTCCAGAGAACCAATGCTGTCATAAGTGACATGGCTATTATAGTATGAGGAGGTATCAGTCAGCCCTAGATAGGCAACACACTTTACCCATGGGCAGATTTTCCAAATAACTAGTATGCTCATTTCAGAAACAACCTCCTTTCATTTTCATTATAGCATATATTATAGCTATTATTCCTTTTTTATGACCTTCTATTCCCTTAATTAGGAGTAGTGTTGGGGCAAGTGGTTGGAGCTGAGCATTTACTGACTGGATGCCCTTTCTGACTCCTATGTGGAGTTTGCAGCAAACATTTTTTCCTTGTACTCTAGGAGAAAAACACCTGCTGCTACCTAGAACTGAACTCTCAAACATCTGAGTGGGAGGCGAGCATTTTCACCATTAGGTCCCTACACCCCTCAATGTATAACTATTGATAGATATAAAATATATTTCTCTCTCTTTTGCTTCCCTTCTTGGTTTGCATTTTTAATTTGTAGTTTTAATTATTTTTAAATAATGTTTTTAAGACTGTTTTTTGTAAAAAAAAATTATTCTGATCTAATTCTAGTATGTACGATTAGAGAATCATCTGCCTATTCAAAACTAAGTAATGTAAAAGAGAAAGTAAGTTAAAAATCAATTGACCAATTGTTTGGGAGCAAAAGACATCATCATTATCCAGTGCTACTTTCAACTTTAAGCTATGGAATGAGTTTTATGGGGGAGGAAGGAAAACTTCTCCCTTCTATTCTAATTTTCTTTCTTTAAATTAAAATACATTATTGTCCTTCCAACTACTGTTTGGAATTCTCTTTATGCTCTGCCACTTGCTGTATGCAAATATTAAAAGAATGGAAAATCCAGAAACTATTTCTGAGACGTAGATATAGTTACTTTCAATCTTGACTCCATTTAAAATAGATTTAATCAAATACTTATTCCATTTCCTTATCAAATGAGAATCCTCTTTCCCTTCCGAGTTCTGTCTATGATGTAAATAAGATCATCCTAGATCACGATTAATGATGAAAACAGTTCAATCAACAAATGAATGGGCTCAAATGGATTATTGAACTATAAGGGCAATTCGGGGAGGAGAAACTTGTTTGGTTATCACTGACAGACACTCACAGATATAGAACTTACTTTTCAACATAATCTCCATTCAAATTGAGACACTTGTCATAATGTCTTACAAAGTTTAAAATCTCTCTTGCAAAGAAATCTCCCTCTGGGAATGAAGCCAAAAAGGTCGTAGTTACTCAGCCTCAAATTTGGACTATAGGGGAGTGATTAGAAACATCCCGACATTGGAACTTCTCCAAGAGTTCTTGGGTGCATCTAGCGGTGTCCAGGTGAGCATTATTGTGAACCAGCACCACACGAATCAGTATGTCCCTTCAACACACCACTTCAACGATGACAATGCGCTTCAAAGTGTTACAAAGTGACTTCATTCTCAGGAGGGAGATTTATTTGCAGAACGAATTTCAAACCTTGTAAGACGTTATGACAAGTGTCTCAAATTGAATGACAATTATGTCAAAAAGTAATGTAATGTTGTAGTTTTCTAATGTGTATAATAAAAGTTCTGTATCTGCAAATGTTTGTCATTGATAACCAAACGGAGGTTTTTTTTCCCAAATTGCCCCTGTATGTACATGTTAGTATTTTATTAATATCTGCATTGAACCTTTGTCTTGTGCTATTAAGCAACATAGGGAGATCCACAGAGTAGTACATAAGTCAGTAGAACACAAATCATTTTTATTTAAGGATGCATTCTTCTGTTTATTTCTAAACTTCATACTACTATCCTAGTGGTGATGGAAAAGACAGGTGTTTTTAGTAAAATAGTAGGATACTTTATTAACTGGTACAAAGCAGAATTTATGTCAATGAGAATTTGGTTACCCATCTATTTAAAGAATATCAATTATGTATTTGTAGTGAATCCACTAAATATCTAGGTATATCTATACCAAAAGATATCACTCAGTGGCATGTAATGCAAATAAAATATGGACAAAAGTTTCTTCAGGTATCAATAGATGGGACTCATTAAACCTCTGGTGAAAGGTGAATGCTATCAAAATGAATATTATTCCCAGATTAATGTATATTCTGAAAAGAATTCTAGTTTTTAGATCAGGAGATTATTTTCAAAAAAATAAATTCTTTGTTTAGGACACTATTTATTGGATCCTTCTATTCCGAGAATATCTTCACAGAAAATGAAATTACGAATTAGTGGAGAATGATTCAATTTTCCAAATCTGGAGTTATATCATCATTGCAGGATCCAATTTGGGTCGGTCACCAGGACCAGATTATTTTGTCTTCCAAGCTTATAGACTCGTGCTGGAGCCGATCTTCAGGGAACTGGAACAGGGAGAATAAATGTAAGCATCACAGAACACAAGAACAGTCAGAAAAGAAGAAAATGCCTCCTCCCTCTTCCAACCCCTTAAAGCCACAGGACATGAAATTAATTTTGAAGGAACCAAATTAATCTCCAACACTGAACACTTCAACAAGAGAATAATCAGGGAAGCCATCAAAGGGAAGCCATCGAAATAGAGAAATCATGGATGCAGAACAATATCTATCAGGGGCAAATGGCATCTAAATATGGCCACATATTAAGGGGTTGTAGCCTATTGTTGATGCTGTCCAGGAAAAACATATTTTCCAGACATTTCAATAATTAGGACATTTTTTCATAGCATTATCACTTAGCTTCTACCCCAGAGTTGCTCCTCCACAATTCCTGAAAACTGGTGTGGGGGAAAAAGGCAAGGAGCCATGGTGAAAGAAGAGGACTGCAAAGCAGAAGTACAAAATGGTTGCCACCAGTGAGAAGCTGTTTGACTTTGCGGTGTTTTCTGTGGAGCAAGAACTGAGCTGAAAGTGAATTGCTCAGCTTCCACAAGTCCACAGAAATCCTACAGTATCACAAAGATGGAAATGTGGAAATATCTTAATGTGGTTCAATTGGATTAAATGCTCTTTCACCAATACAGCAAAATTGTGATAATCAGGCACCATGTTTAACAGAATAACACAGTCAAAAGAGACTTTGAAGGACTTCTAATCCAACCTCCTGCTCAAGCAGAAGAACCTATACCATTCCAGATAAATGGTTGTCCAAACTATTCTTAAAAATCTCCAGTGATGGAGCAGCCGCAACCTCTGGAGATACTAGCTGGGTTTTGCATATGCTTGAAAGTGTTTTATGGAGTGCACACTTAGCTGGAATCCTATAATTCATCCTGGCCACAGATAGATCAAAGGAGGAGGCAGAAATAGCATTAAGACTGTTCATTGACTACATTGGGAGGGTTTTTCTCTTGCTGTTTTTCAGAATGTCACAAGGGTGTGGGGAGAATGAGTCCTACATAATAGAAGAATTTGTTCTACCATCATGTTCTCAATTGCACCTAATTTTATCTCTGCATGAGTGAAGACGTACCAATACAGAAGGAATGAAGACCAAGGAAGGAAATATAAATTGGACGTGACTTGAATATTTCAGGTTTTTCTGTCTTGTAGAGATCAGTCTAGCCTGTGTCATCCTTTTACAAGTAAGCAGTGACACAAGCGGCGAAACAGCTTTGTTCAAGTTCATCTCTGGCTCAGTTGTGACCTGCAACAGAAAAGAACTTAACACAATGCAAGGAATGTCCCATAACAGGGCAACTATAAACCTCTGCTAGATATCAACTCTCCCACATAACCTGTGTTAAAGCGATTTTGATTGCAATTTTAATCTCTCTCTCTCTTTTGCATTATGTGGTGCTACGTAAACACCAGATTTGCACATTAGTAAATATCCACAAAAACTTTTTATCAAAGAAGTCATAAAAAGAAAAACCCATTCTCATTTTGAGAAAATCCTTAGTTTTGCAAGGAAATATTGATCAATTAAAACTATGGCTCAAATAGTGCCCCCGCCACCTTGCTTTCTTATGCTGATTTGGTTTAACGCCGATATTTGGTTTTTTTTCCCTCCCATTTCCTCTGCATAACTTTCTCAAGCCCTTTTATTTTGGACAATAAAAGAAAAAGAAGAAAGATGCTCCCCCACATTTCATACCCAAGGTGGTTCCCAAGAGGGAAGTGTGTAATAAAATGTAGAAATGGAATAGGTGACTTTAATGTCTCGCCCCGGCATCCAGCTGGGGCTGCAAGGTTTCTGGGCTAGACATTCCACTGACAGTTTCCTCAGTGACATTTTATGATTGCCTACAGCAGACTCCCTGCCACCTTTCTGATCTACAACCAGAAATGTAAGCTCCCGACGTCTTATCTAGCTGGCAACCGAGTGGAAAGCTGCAAGAACATTAGCAGGAAATGCCTGATAATGTTTGTGATGATGGATAGCTATCACGGAGGTTCCTTGTTTGTCATGGCAACCTGAGGAGAAGCACATTTTAGCTCGGGTTGTTGGCACGCTGATATACCAGTGTTTCTTCTAAAAACAGAACCTGCTTTCCTTGGTTATTCTGTCATTTGAGAAATGCAAATGGGGTGATGCAGTCGTAACAGGATGAATAAAGGGGATTGGAAGGGGGGGGAAATGTTTAGCAGAATTTCTAGTTGATGCTGAATAAAGAACTTGTTAGTAATTTCGAGTGGCAGGCCACGATTGTAAATGTGGAGGGCATTAGGCTATTTTGCTACCCCACCTGGCTGTCTTATATTACCTCAGAAAGTCCACAGGGTGCTTTTCATATCCTTGCATTTGGAGTCTACCTGCACATTGCTTCAAGTATATTGCAAAGCCTATTAATTTCCACTGAAATATGCATCTTATATTCAGCTACCCCATCATTTGTAATAGACAGCAGATTTGAATGGACAATTATGTGAGTTTAGATATGGAATTATTTTTCAAACACAATGCAGATTTTCAAAGAATCCCTCCTTTTTAACCTTTATTTACTTCACATAAGAATGTACGAAACCAAACTACTACATTGTTTTTTCTTGAAGCAAAATGCAAATTAGAATGAGTTTGGTAGGAATGGACAAAACATTCCATCCTGAAACGCTCTGATGCTGAAATGAACTTTTCCAAGGAGCCATTTAGTGTCCCAGAGTTGATCCAGATTCAGAAAGGCTCAGTCCAAATGCTGAACAGCCTTTTGGTGGTTAGAGCAGTCAATATGTCATGTTTTTTTACATTGCTATTGAATATAATCTGAATATTAAAAGATTGAAAATAAATGGTTACATGCACAAAACTGCAAATAACCACACTGGCAATTAAACTAGAAAGATTATGGCCCATTCAATTTGACCTTCAAATTTCTAGGTTCTATGATATTCCAAAATCTCAAATAAAAATGTCATTAAAAAGCACAACAAAGAATGTTCTTTCTGAGACAACTCAAAAAGCTCAGACTGCCCAAGGAACTGCTGACTCAGTTCTACAGAGGAATCATTGAGTCTGTAATCTGCACCTCAATAACTATCTGGTTTGGCATTGCAATCAAACAAGATAAACACAAACTTCAAAGAATAATTAGAACTGCAGAAAAAATAATTGCCACAAAATTTCCTTCCATTGAAGGCCTATACACTGAACGAGCCAAAAAGAGAGTTGTGGAAATAATTATAGACCCCTCACACCCTGGACATAATCTGTTATAACTTCTTCTCTCCGAATGCCACTACAGGACATTGCAGACCAAAACAAGGACAGTTTCTTCCCCCATGTCATCAGTCTGCTAAATAACTAACTTACACAGCACTGTTAAATTATCTAATAGAAATATATCATTATTTCCTCTTACGTATTACCTATTACCTTTCCCCTCAATTGTATGACCATTGTTGCTTACATCATACAATATAAAATAGTTGTTCATTTAGTACCATAGTTTGACTTGTAGATTGATTATTAGTATCCTATAACTGTTCTAACCTATCACAAAAATGTATCGTATGGCAAGAGGAAGATATTTTGTGACATGGTTATTGTACTTTATAACATGATGATGTGATGAATGTACTTTATGGTTGTGATTATATTCATGATTAAGATCGTGGTTTGTCAATTGCAGCTCATATGACATGATGAATGTATGATTATGAATGTATCTTATGATTGCAATCACAGTTTGTCTATTGTAGGTAGGTAGGTATAGAGCATGTACATCGGAGACAAATTCCTTGTGTGTTCACACACACTTGGCCAATACATTCTAATTCTGATTCTGATTCTGAAACTATGTTTAGAAATGCGCCTCTCCAGACATCCCTTATAAGAGAGGATCTCCAACATTGTAGAAAAGGTCTCAGCACAGATGCAGGATGCATTCATGGATAGAGAAAGAAACCATTTCACACTTAGTGCCAAGGAGCTTCTGACATATTGCTGTGTAATTACTATATACACCAAAACTTAATGTACCAAGCCTACAGAGAATACTTCTTATGGATCAATGACCTGACCACTCACAACCTAATTTAAAGGAATATGTCCTGCATTTATTCTTTGAATGCACAGGGCTATTCTTTTTATTAAAAAAAGCATAGAAAAGGTCAGCATGCCTCCTGGGAAACTAAATTATTCTGCAGCTGTGAAAAGAAGTGCACAGAATGGGAGAACATATGTTTTTCCAATGACAGCTATGATTTCATAATATTATATGAAAATTAGCATTTATTGCAGTATTGCAGAAAAGGGGGTCTGGATTCAGACTAAGCTTTTAACAAAAACTAAGAACGACCTTTAGGAACCACTGTAGTGAAAAGCAAACAAGATTTGAGAGGGAAAAGGAAATCATTAGAAGGGATGAAGATACAAACTCCTCCAAGACAGACAGATTTTGGCAGACCATTGTAATTATCAAGAGGAAATGTCTTATCCAGACACAAGTTACAACTAAATCATAAGGCTGAAGTCTTAAATATGTCTCTCTGATCCATCAACCTCAAGAGGACTAATCGGAGAAAACAAGTTTAGGATAGTCAGTAATGTCCAAATTGCTATAAGTTGTATTTCTGAAATCTGGAACAAAATTACCCTTCCTTTAGTTTCTTTAGTATCTTTGTTTCTGGTTTTGCTCATACAGTTTTTCTCAGACTGTTTATTATTTAGCTGAGAAGATGGAAGAGAACATTTATCAGTTTTTCGGATGACACAGAATTGGGTATAATTGCAAATACTCTAGATTTTAGGAGGAAAATAATCATGATCTTTAGAAAAAGGGACTGAAAATAACAGAATACAATTCAATAGAAATGCATCTAAAATTCTCCACGTAGGAAAAAGAATTTTGAAACCAATATGGTTAGAGCAGGAGTGGGCAGCTATGACAGCTTTGCTACTTGTAGACTTCAACTCCCAAAATTCCTAAGTGACTCTGGAAGTTGCCATAGCTGCCCACCCCTGAGTTAGAAGGATACCTGGCTTGTATTAAAGAAGCTTCTTTATATGACTCCATTTCATTTTATGATTCCATAATGTCATTGCCAGAACAATAGATGAAGGAATTCTCCCTGAAATTGTGGATCTTATAAATCTGCCTCTCAGTTTGAGAAAAACTACCTCTCAATGTTATCTTTTGGTGTGAACTCTAGAACTCTAGAATCATGAACATTGATACACCAGGCTAGCAACTGGTTTTTCTCTGGATGGTAAAACTACTCTCACCCTCTTTCGTTGCTAGGGTATCATCTGTGCAAAGCATACAATGTTCATGTCTTCAGATTCTTCTCTAGATTATGCCCAACAATTCCCTTTAGCCAACATATTTAGCTTAACTCAAATAATGTAAACCTTCAATAGTGTAAGCACTGCCCACCCTAGCTCAGGTTTACCAGCCCACAATGCTCTTTAGTAAAACCATAGACCTTCAAAAGCAGAGCTGTCCAAGTTAGTCATCAGCCATTATCTTCATTCCAACTCTTCAACCTTCTCCACTTCACCAGTCCACCTGAAGATGTATTTATTTGTCATTCATTCATTCATATTTACAGTATATAGTCACCCATCACATAAGAAATAACTTTGGGCAGCGTACAATAAAAGCACAAACCATAAATAAGCAACATTGAAACTAATTCTACAATAACAACCATCAGTATTTACTATTAAAAGATTAGCAGGCAGAATTTGATATTATAGGCCCTGCAGCCTCCTCATTAGTCCACCATTACCTTGAGATCCTCAAGCATGTTGACATAACCTTGTCTATGGAAGGATGTCAAGGATATGGCCAGTCTCATCTTGGGATAACAATTTTTCACAGGGTGGCTGCCATGGCAACAAAGAGCCATCCTTCTGGGTCTTGCCAGATGAAGTTTCTTCATAGATGGCACTCACAACCTACTTCATCTGCTGGACCTGATGGGATGAGCAGATGTAATTGGGTGGAGGTGGAGGTGGAGGTGGTTTTCTCCAGTGATCCAGCCTCATGCAACAAAGAACTTCAAAGATCAAAACCAGCACCTTGAATTGAATCTGAAAGGAAGGTGACAACCAGTGCAGCTTACAGAGCAGAGCTTATTTATTATTTAGACTTATATACCACTTAATAGTGCTTTACAGCACTCTCTAAGCAGTTTACACAGTCAGCATATTGTCCCCAACAATCTGGGCCCTCATTTTACTGACCTCGGAAGGATGGAAGGCTGAGTCAACCTTGAACCGGTGAGAATCGAACTGCTGAACTTTTGATGGCTAATGGCAGTCAGCAGAAATAGCCTGCAGTGCTCCTTTTAAACACTGCACCGTAACCTGTGCTGTTCTAGGGGCACACACAATTGCCCATGCCACTACATTATGTACCAATTGAAGATATTTTTAATGGCCTCCCTTCTCATAAAACCTAACTCTGGGCAGCATACAACAGGGAATTAAGAGATTCCAGACATTCTTCATGTTACAATGGTCCTCCCTGGAGGTGACCAGATTATGATTGAAAGTGAGGGCAGCTTCCTAATTCAGGAAGAGGCACAACATTTAAGACTCCCCTTTGCAAGTTAACCCAATTGTGATCCCTCAGTTCTCTCTTATAAATAGCTTTCATATGAAAACTAAATAATCTATACTAGATATAATCTATTTGGGAGCTTTTTAAAAATATGGCTAGATGACAAGCAGCGAAAAAGACATCTGACACTGCATTGTAGTCTTCTATGGTCTGGGAACTTCAGACTATCCAAAACAGGAGTCCCCAACCCTCAGTCCATGGACCAGCAACCGGTCCGCGCAAACAACGCAATCCCCATTGGTGGGATGCAGGCAGCATGCAAAACCACATTCCCTCCAATCTATGGTGAAACATTTCTCCATGGAACTGGTGCCTGGTGCCCAAAAGGTTGGGGGCCACTGATCCAAAATACATAGTTTAGGGATACATGTGAACTCAAGACTATTACAGTGACAAAGACAGGGCTAAATAGGGATAGGTGTCACAGTTCACTTTTATGGACTTTTCTCTGGAAAGATGTCTTTGGGTGGGGTTTTAACCTGGTCCCACAAAATCTCCTATATCAGCAAGGGAAAGTTATGGAACTCCTCAAACATAGGGCCTTCTTTTTATAACTTTTTTTTTTTGCTCAACTTTCTAATAATTTTTCCCAACCATTCGAGCATATTGTTTGTAATAAGCATCAAGTCCCCTGTTTTTTTTAACTAGCTACCTTTCTCAGTTTGATGGAGTATCTGAACATTGCATGCCTTTTAAAAAAGGGAAAGTGCAATCTCAATCTTTTCACAATTGTATTATTGCTAACAGAGAACAAGTCAGCGGCTATCGGCACGCAGCTCAGGCAAGGACATGCTGATCTTTAAGATATAAATATGCCTCTGACACATGCACTCTCCAAATTATTTCTTTCGCGAGCAAGCAAACTTAGAGCTTCCACTGAATACCTCATTAAACGTTTATGTCATGAAATCAGTTTCCAAAGCTGTAATACTAAGTCATCACTTGATTTCTTTAGTTCCCTTTGGTTCCAGTTTATTTCCAGCACCATCTTATGCCTGTATATGCTGCCTTGCATGATTAAATCTCCAGTAGGATACCTTTTGCAGGTCTTTCACAAATATGTTTACCATTAACAGCAAACTCTGCTTTTTCCGTGGTGTGGTCTGGACTATGGAACAACATACCACTGGAACTGAAGGTGACTCCTCCTTTATTACAGTTAGAGAGGCTTAAAACATTTCTTAGGTTGAGAACTTTTAGAGGTGGGAGGAAAAATAGAGGTTTTAATAATTTTATTGCTGTGAATATTTGTAACATTTCCTAGAGTGGAGACTATATAATTTTAATACTTTGAATTTTTTTATTTATCCATTAAAAGTTTACCTTGCCACAAGACTCTTGATGGCATATGACAGAAACATAGAATTAAAACATCCGTAGTGTAAACCGTTAAACATTTTATTATTACTTTTATTCTTTCAGTATCAAATCTACTCAAAAACAGAAGATGCATAGACATGCATCATGATAGTGTTCACCCAGGAAAGGACCCTTAAAATAATAAGAGGGATTAAAATAAAATAAATAAAATAATAATTAAGAGAGGAGAAAGTCTGATTTCTATATAAAGCATAGAACTGGGATCAGCATTGAAAAACACTACTTCTTGATTTCAGTTTTAACCTCATTCCTATTCCAATCTCCCACTCTACCTGGTTTGCAAAAACTAGCAGTTTTTCCTGGGATGCTTGTACTGGGTGGATCAGAATAACAAATAACAGAGTTGGAAGGGACCTTGGAGGTGTTTGAGGTCTTCAGAGAGATCACCTCTGGACAGACCTGTTCTTATCAGTCCCTGGGCTTTGGGCCATATTAAAGTTTAAATGTGAAAACCAGTACTTTTTAAATTGTACCTAGGAAGTTCTTGGCAGCTCATGCAGCACAAGCACAATATAATTGTGTTGCCTCCTGACAGTCAGGAAGTGGATTTCTGCATTTTGTACAAATTGCAACTTCCAAATAATTTTGGTTTTTTATTCAATTTGGAGACCACTCAATTCTAGGCAGCGTGCAACATTAAAAGCAAGGAAAACAATAAAAGAGTGAGAAGATCATGTGTATCTAACAGAGGGATACCGTTAAAAAACCATTTCAGGTGAAATTTCAGAGAGACTTGATCTCACTGGACCCCAAAGCTTGAGACATCAACTAGACTTTCAATGACTTTTTGAACACCATCAAAGTGGGTGTGATATGGATCTCTGGGGTGATGCTGTTCCAAAGGATAGGTGCCACAGCAGAGAAAGCACACGTTCTAGATGTTGATAGATGGAATTATGAGAGTGAAGGGATTTTCAAAGGCAGCCCTACATAGAAAGCATTGAAGTAATCCAACTGGATCATGATGACAACATGAGTTGGTGTTGCAAGATCTTCTCATTCCTGGTACAATCACAACTGCTTCACAGTTGAAAATGGGTAAAAATGTCTACCTGCTATCCAGCAGGTTTACTGTTTGTAGATGTCCATTCTTTTGAAGCTATGTTTACTATAAATGTAAAGACCAGATGGCTACTTACCAATTGGTTTTCAAACAGTGTCAAAGAACCTAACCTGAGCCAATCATGTCAAGTCATAATCATCTGTCCTCCATCCACTCTTTGGAGCCAAGCAACATTTTAATAGAAAGGCAGAACATTTGCTGGGATAGGATTTATAACAAGCTCTTGTTTGTTAGACTGCCACTTGATGTGACCCACACCTGACCCCTCCCAAGATCCACACCTGACCCATTACAAGACTATCACAAGACCCTCACCTGATGTAACCCTCCCATCACAAGACTTTCTGACCACATGAAGCCCTGACAAGCAGAAGAACACTAACATTGATATTCCCTAACATCTGCTGAAGATGTTACCTAGTCTGATAATGAAACATTTTGAAATTAACCTACAAACTCAGAGAACAACCCCCTACCCTACTCTGCCCTACTCTACTCTGGGCCTCCCTAGTCAGACAATGTCGGCTGGCGACCCCCAGGGGGAGAGCCTTCTCTGTGGCAGCACCCACCCTCTGGAATGACCTTCCCC
>JANHFO010005005.1:131663-144160 GCA_032468095.1 Pareas carinatus
TCTATTCTATTCTATTCTATTCTATTCTATTCTATTCTATTCTATTCTATTCTATTCTATTCTATTCTATTCTATCTTTCCCCTGCCCATCCCATTGCGCTCCTTCTCCTGCCCATCCCATTATGGCCTTCCTGTTTGACAGTGTTCAAGATTTCCCAGACTCTGAATGGAAAGAATAAGAGCTATGAATGAACCAAAGTCAAATGTCCTTGATACATCTGGAGTCCAGTCTGAAAAAGAAAATCCAGTGTTTTCTTAACCAGCCTTCAGATTGCAGATTCCCTTTAAAGCACTGGCTTTATTCTCCCATCTCACATATTTTATCTGCAACAGAATTCATATTTTAAAATGCAATTCTTTGTGTAAGTAAAATGTGCATGCATATTTTAAAAAGTTTTCTTACATTTTTAGGCATAATGGGCATTTTTTTTAAAAGGCACATAAACCATTACTGTAACTTTTTACAAAAATAAAAGGCTTTCCTACCCACGTCAAACAGAAAAATATTGTTCAACAATCAAAACATATTCCCCAAGAAAGGTAATGCAAACTGCATTGAAAAATTGAATATATATTATTCTGCAAATTGCTAGGATTCTGATGGACAGAAATCTCAACAATAAACAATAAATGCTTCCTTCCTTTACATTAAAATATAAATGGTTTCTCCAAGGAAGGGAGTTCATATAAATATTTAAATATAAATATTTAACTTCCACCTTAACTCAGATACAAGACCAAAAATAGATTGAGAACAAGGGAGAATGCTTCATATGCCTCCTAAAAAAAGATCAAACCTCGTTTCTCTATATTTTTTCTTCTTTTATAAAAATTCTTATTTTACATGGAGAAAGTAGAGAAATGCGAAGGATTTGAAAATCATAATCGCAGTCTTGGGGGAAAGGGAAAGACATTTTGCCTTATTCACATTTTTAATCTGAAAACCGAAATCTTCAGAGAAATTGAAACATCGAGTTAGAAAGAAGTTCTATTGAGTTATCTAACAATTTTCTCCTCCTGGAACACTTATGGCAAATACGATTTCCTCTTATAAAAACATGAATCTTAGGTAGCAATAAGGCTGAATTCTTATGGACTTGGAAATTAAGTAGGGTTAGATAGGAATCTATCAGAGAATACTGTATTAGGAAATACCAGAGCTGTAAACTAGATTGGGAAGACATATTATGAAAATAAGCAGTGCCCATCTATTTCCCTTTTATTGACAAGAATATTACCCATATTTAATCATTAGGTATTCAGGGACTTAGCTCAACTTGGGAGGTTTATTTATCTTAACCAGAGTTTTGTCCTAAGTTTCACAGATAGAATGCATTCATTCCCTGTAAATTCTTATCTACTTTAAGCCAATTTTATCAAGTAGCTCTAAGAACTGTCCTTGAAGCTGTCTAGAATTAAATGAAGCTTGCGACTGAAACTAAGGAGAAAATGACATTTGTGTCCCATAAATCACCTAACCATTGTAGTGCAGTGGTTAGTATTGCACACAAGGACTAAGAAATCCAAATTCAAGGTCATATTCATCTTGCAGCAATGGTAAGGAATTTGGATAATTTAGAGATGGTCACTACAAGTAATCCTTGAGTTATATATATAATGGAGTCTGCCAATTACATTCACAACCTGAGGAATTCATTAATGGAGTCACGTAAAATAAACGTGATCCCTCGCTGATTTACCCAATGCATTTGTTAATTGAATGCTCAGGTCATTAAGTGCATGAGGTATCTCAGGGTGGAGAAGACCACAGGCGTGGGGGTAGTGCTTCCAACCACCCAAGGCCTCCACAAACTCACTGGGGGATCTCATGCTTCTCCCCCACACACACACACACACTTCCTGCCCAATTGAGTCTCCACAGGTACTGGGCCTGTGGAGATTTGCTTACCTTTTTAATATGTTGATGGTCAAGTCAGCTGTCTCTTCTCCAGCCTCTCTGCAGTGGTTTTGCCTTTAGCAAAGGCTTGCCAAATCCTGCAGGGCTGAGAGACTGCATCCATACAGACTCATTTTATCTTTGCAAAAAGCCTTTGCCGCTGAAAAGGGAGATCAGGAGGGGCAGGCGTGTCCTTCCAGGGCTCCGTTCTAGGCGGCAAAGGCTTTTTGTGAAGATGACCAGAGCTTGCAGGGACACAATCTCTCAGCCCTGCAGGCTTTGGCAAGTTTTTGCTCTAGAGTTTTGCCACCCAGAACGGAGGCCCGGAGGGACACACATGCCCCTCCCAGCATCTGATTTTGATGGCAAAGGCTTTTTGTGAAGACAACTGGCTCTTGCAGTGATGAAGTCTCTCACCCCGGCAGGCTTCGGCATGGAAACAGCAAATGGACGGAAAGCCTGAAGCACCAAAGCCTCCAGTCTGCTTGCAAAGCCGTCTGGCATAAATCTCATTCAGGCCTCCATTTGCAGAGAATGGAGGCCTGAAGTAATGTGAAATCAGTAGTGTGAGATCACACCCTACTGACCTCACATGATCTCACGTTACTTCAGGCTTCCATTCATTGCGAATGCCCAGAAGGCCTGAAGCACTGAAGAAGCTGGAGAAGAGACAGCTCATTAAGATCTTCATAAGGTAAGCCAAAAGTGGCCAGGACAGCCTGGTCAGAGGTCTCCCCCAAGCCTTTGCAGCATGGGGTCCCCCTGGGCATGCACAGGCACGCTTTCACCCTGGTTGGCAGCACAGGAGTGACCCTCCCTCCTCCCGCAAAGGCCCCTGTCCTGCAGGAGGTGTAATTCCACCAAGAGCGTCCTGCAGAAACGCTATCCGGTTCATGCTTTCCTCCACAGCATCTTGGAAGTCAGGACGCGTTAACTGGGGAGTGGGTGTTGCCTCCCCGCATGTGGTGCTGCTTGCTCCAGATGTGTGCTCGTGCAACTGGGGGTCCCTAGCCCCACTGCATATCTGGGGCTGCCTGTGGCGATATCCTCCTACCCTTGGCCGAGGGGTTTCATGCCCCTTAAAAGGTTGGTGGGAAAGAACTCCTCCCTGTGGAATGAACTCCCTCCAGAGATACGTAGAATCCCGGACCTCCAGGTCTTTCGCCGTGCCCTTAAAACCCATCTATTTGTTCAGGCCGGGTTGTCCTAGCTTCCCCTTTTATTGTATTTTTATCATATTCTATTGCATTCTATTGAATTAGTTTTTAATTGGATTATTTTTCGGGGGGGTTTAGTAAAGTTTTTATAGTAAATTTTTAATATTGGCCACAGTTTAATATTTTTAATTCCGTTTTAATGTTCTTGGACTGTTTATTTTTATCTGGCTGTTCACCACCCTGAGTCCTTCTGGAGAAGGGCGGTATATAAATTGAGTGAATGAATGAATGAATGAATGAATGAATGAATGAATGAATGAATGAATGAATGAATGAATGAATGAATCTCTACAGGCCCAGTGCTTGTGGAGACCCAACAGAAGGAGGAATAGGCAAGGTGAATGTTGCAGTAATTCTGCGGTCATTCATTAGGGTGAATGACAGCTGTGGTGCTGCAACATTTGTAACTTTGGGACTCTGTCATAAGTTACGAGATATCGCAACTTTGAAGGGTTCACTAAGTGAACTGTCATAACTCGAGGATTACCTATATTTCCAAATTTATAGCATCCATCACGGCTGGTCATGCTGCCAACTATCATTTCTTAACATCTTGAAGGCCGCAGGTTTTTTATCACAGCGATATAGTTAGTATTTTATCAAAATGCATGTTCACTTAAGTCATATGAGTAAGGAACTATTTCTCCGAAAGGTTGGAAAATACCAGTGTTTGTGCATTTGCATTGTGGGCAGAACTTATTTGGATATTTAAATCTACAAAGAGAAGATCTATTGAGGAAACCAAAAATTAAATAGTTGTATATTATAGGTGAAATGCAAGACATAGTGGGAAGATTTAGAGGGAGTAGAGTAGCAGGGCTCCTTGAGAAGTAATCCCAATAAGCTTACTGGACTTATAAATAATCACTTAGAGTAAAGGTTTCCAACCTGGTGGTCTGTGGACCGCTTGGGGTCCGTGGCCAGTTGCCAGGGGGTCGGCAGGCAGATCAAGAAAAATTTGAAAAATGTAATATATATGAATTGTCGATGAGTAATTAGTTGAATTGTGGGAATGGAGTCCGCTATGTAGCAATGACATGTTTTGGGTCCACATCTTGAAAAAGATTGAAAACCTCTGCCTTAGAGAATTCTGCCGTAATTCTTACTGAGTTGTTATAGTCGTTTATTTTTGTGTTCCAGAACTTAGTACATGTTACATATGGATTTCTAAGCATCTAAGAATTTGTTCCTTTTGTTCAGTTTTTCTTTTTAAAGCAGGAAAAAAGCATCTTTTTTTAGTTAGATGGATCGGATGAAAATGAGCAGATTTAATGCTTACTTCCCTCTTCATCTTCACTTCACTGTACTGTTTATGATGACTTCAAACTCTGTAGATCTCGACAGTGGCTGTGTTCAATGTTCAGCCTGGTAACATTTGAAGAATTTCCATGCTCTCTACTAGAATGTTGGATTAAGTATTTTTTTCTATTTGATTTCTTTCAATTATTCCTTTTCTGAAAGAACTTTAATAACATGCACATATAATCATAGCTACTCGGGTTACTTCATGTCAGAGATTCAAACCTATTCCAATAGGAGATTATTCATTATTCAATATTGGTGCTGAGTGTACAATTGCACAAGTCAGAGCTTTTTCCTTCTTGAGTCCTGTGGTTCTTTTTTTGCTAATGGGAAACTCCGGTCATATTTACAAACAACAGAAGAAGCAGATGATTTGAGGAGCAGCTTTGATTTTGGTTATTGGTCGCTAGCTAAACACTGATTGGTTGAGATAACTTCTGTCATCTATTCCTGAAAAGTCACTGTTCTGATTGGCTGTTGGTAATTGCAGATGCTGCACTCTCATGCTGTAAAGATGCCCATACAATTTTGGTAGCTTTAACAGGGAGAACTGTCCATTGAATCCCTCCCGACTTTATTTAAACTATGTAGTTAGAAGATTGGACGATGGAAAGCCTCATTAATTAGAAATGCCTTTAGACACTAGCACACTGGGCTAGTAAAATCCTCCAATGGATTTTTAACCTAATAGGAACCACAACATTCCTGAAATTCAACTGTTGGAAAAGTATTAAAGAAATATCAGATTTGCACATGTATTTTTCTCTTCAGCAAAAATTAATAGGCTCATTAAAGAACCTTTCTGGCATTAGGAGAGAAACAAAGATAGAAAAAAAACACATAAAGGGATGTTAAAACCATATGAAAAAGCTATGAAAAGGAGATGCTTATTTAATTTCAAAGATTTTTAGTATGGTTTCAACGTGGTTTTATATGTTTGGTGGGTTTTTTTTTTAACCTGTATTGCGGTTTCTATTCAGGTTTTTTAATTGTTGAGTCACCCAGAATCACTTATGTAAACTGAGTGGCTATACAAACTGAAGGCATGAATAAATAAATAAAGTTTAATAAGGAACTTTTCAAGTAAAATAAAACAGCTTGCTATTCAAATAAAGAACTTTTTCATGTTAACTGTTTTTCTGAGTTTCCTTGACTATATGAGACTATGCAGTGCTGGTAATGTTTCTTTACACAAATCAAAATTAAATCAGCAAAACCTGCCTGAATTGCTTTCTCCCAGTGTTGAATTTCTCTTTCTAACTGAGTACAAGTAGTACTCAACATATGACCATAATTGGGTTCAGAATTTCCATGGCTAAGCAAGGCAGTCATTAAATGAGTCAAACCTAATTTTATGTCCATTTTTGACACAATTGTTAAGCAGTTAGATGAATCATGCAGTCCTTAAGCAAATTTCACTTCCCTGATTGACTTTGCTTGTCTAAAGCCAGCTGAAAAGGTCACAAATATGATGTTCAAAAACACTTCTTTCTTTCAATGGGAGGTACAGAAACGTTCTCAATACATAGATTTAAAAATGCATATTTGTATGAAATTATTATCCCAGCATATGTGAGTTTGTCCATTTTATAATGAGTGAAACCCCAGGCCTGCCTAATATCTCAAGGTGACAGCTAATGACCAGATTGAATTACCCTTCCCACCCATTGATTTTCTCCAGCAAATATTCCTTCCATTAATTTTCTCTTTGAAATATTAACGCCTGTATACTCTTTGACCAGCTAAGTTTTGGGGAGCACAGGTTGCCAAGATAGAGTCACTGATAGACCTTCTATTGCTTTCATGGAGATTCAGCTAGAAACAAGAGTTGGTAACTTTAAGAGATATCATTTTATAAAAATGTAAATGCCTGTTTGCAATGATGCCATGCCTATGCAACTGAACCTCTTTGCAACAGCCAATAAGCATGCCAGATGGATCCCTTCACTCCATGGTATGTAGCTGTCATGAATCCAACATTTTAAAGGAATTAAATTATCCCATCTGTTCGTCCAGCTTGCAGAACAAGAGTGCTTTATATACTTTTGAGAATGTAACATAAAATAAAGGAATGAGAGGTTGCCTCGCTTAAATCTTAAGCCAAAACTGACTCACAGTCGCTGCTGACAAAAATCACTAAACATATACTGGCAGATCAGAAATCCATAATGTTTAAAGTATCAAGCTTTTATGAGCACAAACGTCTGGATAAATACAGCTCATACCATACCGTTTATAACATATTCCTCCACAAAACACACATGGAGGGAGCATATGTTGTTGAAACATTCAAAGATAAAGAATATACACTTTGGATTCAGGGAGAGAACTAAGGCAGGCTTGGGTATTAATTCTTCAAAGACTCTTCATCTCCCTCCAGAAGTAGGCATATTTTAGAGGAATAGAACTAGAATATTCTCAAGAGTTATTTATATCATATTTGACACATTTGATTCTTTCCCAAAGCTCTAATTTCATCCCCTCATTCAAAAAACAAAAAAAAATATTGGTTTTATTGTCGTTCCCCTCCCATGTATGTTATGAGAGAAAAGAGTTTCCTTTTGTGAAATCAGATTTCAAATTCAGACACCGGATCACATCAAATTGTGCTGCTGAAATTTGGTAGCCATATGACCAGTTATTAATGACCTGATTTTTGAAGGTGGAGATTCATTCTCCAAGCTTGTGGGTTGGTTTACAAACGTTTTGTTACCAGGCGAAGTAACATCTTCAGCAGATTTTTAGAGGATGTCAGTGTTGGTGCTCTGTTTATAAGGGCTTGGTGAGGTCAGTAGTTGTGATGATGGACTGGTTACCTTGGGGGAGGATCTAGGGTGACTCTTGTGAGGGGGCAGGGGTGAGTCACATATGGAGATGGACTTGTGATGCGTTTTGTGATAAGGAAATCAGGTGTGGGTTGTTGGGTGGTAAAGTGCTGTTTGGGGGGGTTTGTGGGCTGGTTGAAGGTTGGTGCTGTTGCTGTTTGGTTGCACATTTGATTTGAATTCTGAGGGGTTCGTAAGCTGGTTGCAGGTCGATGTGTCTATTGATGAAATTGCTTGTGGAGTGCCAGGCCTCAATAAACTCATGGGCCTGGTGGGTGATAGTGTGACCGATGATTTTTGTATTGCCAACTCACAAGCTCAGAGGATGAACCTCCACCTTCATCCTACACTAGAACTTCAGATATTCTCCATTATTGCAGGCCTGATTTTTGTCAGAATGGAGACTGGGGTACTCTTAAGCATAGGAATGTAAACATGAAGACTTCTTCAAAACTCATGGGGGTATTTCAACTCCTAATGTACTTGAAATATTCTCAAATCAAAAGCAGAGTGCCTTCCAATGTTGTCACTATGTACCCTGAAACCCTCCTATGGAAGACGTGGGGAGTGGCTTATGGTACCTGAACATTATAGGTGGACATTATAGGGACTTACAAACACAATGGAGCCCAAAATATATGTTGCTAAGTGAGACATTTGTGAAGTAAATTTTGCTCCATTTTACCACCTTTCTTGCCACAGTTGTTAAGTGAATCACTACAATTGTTTAATTAGTGTCCCCATTGACTTAGCTTGCCAGAAGGTCACAAAAGGTTATCACATGACCCTGGAACACTGCCACCATCATAAATGTGAGTCAGTTGCCAAGCATCCAAATGCTGTTCACGTAACTTTAGGAATGCTGCAACAGTTGTAAGTACAAAAATGGTCATAAGTCACTTTTTTCAGTGCCATTGTAACTTCAAACAATCATTAAATGGAGTGTTGTAAGTTGAGGACTGCCCGTACCTGCCTATACAAACTCAAACCTCGCCTGCTTTACTTTGCATTTGAGCAAAGTAAATAAGGAGCAGGAGATAAGAATGTCTTTGCTCACTTCTGTCTTAAAAGAGATTCTTGCTTCAGTCCTCAAGTGCATATCAATCTTCCATTGGCCTGAAGATGTATTTGCACCATACAGCTGCCTCTCTTCCACTTCAACACCATTCAAATATTAACCTAATGGCATTACAGTAGAGAGGATAGGTGGCAATTTAAGCATCTGGGTTTCTATTGCTTTAACTCCAGATCTGGGAGCAGAGCCAGGTTTTCAGAGACTCGAGGAACAGCTGCAAGGGCAAAAGCCATATAGATCTTGGTACATGCAGTGTATTGACATGTATTGACTGAAATATGCATTATCAGTTCTGCTATTCATTGGCTAAGTCTTAACCTCATTAATACTTGTCCTGTATTCCTGCCCGCTGAGACACTACAAAGACTTGTTTTGTATTCATGCCACTGCTTAGTCATATCCATAGCAATTGGGAAAGTCTGATTTTGCATCTTGTTTTATATATCAACTGCAACGCTGCACATTGATAAGGCTATAAATTAAACATTTTATTAACACTCTAGCATAGATGTAGAGTTCCCATGAGAGAAACATAAGATGTTCCCATTGAATGCAGAGAAGAGTTGATTTTTTTATGTGATGAAACTCCCCCTCCCACCCCCTTGCTGCCAGAGGGAGGAAAAAATAGAGGGTACCACAAAGAAACTGAAGGAGAACCGAGAACTCTACGGTCTAAGCTATTTCAGCTAGTGGAAAGGACCACTCTGATTGTAGAGGGAGCTGTGATGGCATAATGGTTAGGATGCAGTATCAGAAGCTAACTCTACCCACAGCTTGGAGTTCAATCCCGGTCGGCTTGAGGTTGACTCAGCCTTCCATCTTTCTGAGGTCAATAAAATGAGAACCCATATTGTTGGGGTCCATATGCTTACTCTGTAAACTGTCCAAAGAGTGCTGTAAAGTGATATATAAGTCTAAGTGCTATTGACATTGTTATATCTAACCAATGCCAGGTTTAGTCTTGGTGAGGCCCTAAACTATATAAAGCTTGGAGGCCCTTTGTTAAGATGTTTCACCAGAAGGTCTCACAAAGATGCATACCAAAACAGGAACTTGGGTCACCACAAAAGAATTGAAAACCAATATACAGTATATATGTCTTTTAATTACATAGAAAGCCATTAAAAATCTACAGATAAAAATTGCATAAGATTTTTAAAACTACATTATGCATAAAAGCTGCATAAAATTCTAAAAGCAAATAATCATAATAATCTGAACTTTTTGTGAGGCCCTGCAGGTCATAAACTGTACCTTGTTTAGCTAATGCCTAAACCAGCACTAGAATCCAATTCTTCCCATAATGACCAAAGGCGCCATGATCCTGAATCCCCATTTGGATTTTGCAGAGACTTTTCATGGCCAGACATTTCTGGTTGTAGTCGATGTCTTCTCCGGGTGGCTTGAAATTCGACTGATGCAGTCGACTACCACCGAGGCGGTGCTTAAGGTCCTGGAAGGCCTATTCGCCACACATGGGCTACCTGGCATTATCATTTCTGATAATGAGCCTCAGTTTACTGCGATGGCATTTGGGGGAAAGGGGCATCCGTCATGCTTTAATGGCTGCCTATCAGCCGTCCTCTAACAGCATAGTGGAACGAATGGTCTGCTCTGCCAAAGAGGTATTGGGAAGACTTGACCCCAATAACTGGCAAACCAGGCTCAATAGGTTCTTAGCTTGGCAGCATGTCATCCCTAGTAAAGTGACAGGCTAGCAGAATTGTTAATGGACTGGAGGCTCAGATCTGTCCTGAATCGCCTCCGCCCATCCTACATTCTGGAAAGGAGGGGCCCAGAAATAGAAAAGCCCTGTAGCTTGAACATTGGGGACCAGGTGCATGCACAGAATTTTAACATTCTGATGGGTTCTATCTAGAACCAACCTTTTCCAGAAAGTTAGATTTGAATCTGTTTTAAACCCTCAAGCTCAGTCTTGGGTTATGTGGTCTTACTACCAAAAAAAGAGAGAAATGGTATTTTAGGGCTGAGTTTATGACATTTATGGCATGACTTGGAACACAAATGATTCTTCTGCAAGATAAAGGCCATAGAATCCAAGGACAATCAAGTTTGAGGTGAAATATGCAATCAGCAACCTTCCTCAGACCACAACGCTACAATTAGGATTACACCACTGCCCACTGTCAATGTTCTGAAGTGGCCTCATCTCCCTTCACAATGTCTTGTTTTTGATCTCGCATCTTTCTGTCACCGCTAAGTCATGAGAAGAATGCACTTTGATTGGCGCAAAAGAAACAAGCCAGAGCATATGCTCAAAACAGGTTTGATTTCAGCTGTGAGGAACCCCAACTATAAATACTGGCAGACAATAAAAGTAGTATAATGAAAAAGCCATGGGTAGATCTTGTTGATTTGAATAACAAAGATGGGGGGGGGATCAGTTATTTGTCAAAATCTGTCTTCTCCCAGGGCCCTGAACTGCCTCTTTCAGCTTGGCAGCAAAAGAATCTTTCTGAAAAGATGAAATGCCTGATGAAAATCAAATTGATAAATACTACTTTCCAAACAAGTTTCTCTCTTGCAGGTGTCAGATAAATGTTCATAGCAGTCTAGGAAACCTTTGCTGCTAAATGTACAGAACTTTTTAAAAATAAAAATAAAGGTAAGTTCCAGTTGTGAGCATTAAATTTGCCTGACTTTCAAGAAGCAACAGGTTGACTGATAATGCGTTCTTACGACTGTACTACTTACGAAACAAGGAATGAGCAAAATGTTCGTAGTGTAATTGTACTTCTGATTTCAGAGGGGAGCTGGGAGAAACTAAATATATTTATAAGATCTCTCTTCCCTATCTTGTTCACAACAGAGCAGTATCGTGCTATTTATTAGGTAGGCAGTAGGTGTGAGTCACACGTTCTGTTCTTCTTCAAAGGTAGCAGTTTCCTCTGTCTAGTCGCGTTCAACTCTAGGGGTAGATGCTCATCTCTGTTTCTTAGCTAAGGAAGCCAGCATTGTCCAAAGAGTCTTCCATGGTCATGTGGCCAGCATGATTATACACTGAGGTGCATGTGACCATGTTCCCTTCCCACTGAAGTGGTACCTATTTATCTACTTGCACTTGCATGCATTCAAACCCTACTCTTATTTCAACAGGTGAGAATGAGGTAAGTGATAAAGTTCTCATTCTGTCTTCACTATGTGGTGTCATAATAGCCAATTGATAGGGTGGCATTACTATAAATTCAAATGAGAATATGGGCAATATGTCTTGTGTCTTCATTGACTTTGGCAAACAATCTCAAGCCCTACACCAACAAAAAGAGAAGTAAATGTTCACCATTTGCCTTTCTTACAAATGAATTGACGAGTAAAGCTTTCCACATTCAATAAATATTTTTGAGTGGGGTGGGATTAGAAATTCTACAACTTTGTGTTACAGAAACCAGTGAAATATTTATTCCAAATACATTTTTCCAGAGTCATATTGGCTTAAAACTTCTGACTGCAGCATTTGAACATGCGATTTGGATTAAATCTCCATTGATCTGAGATGTTATAGGAAGAGTGAAAAAATATTTTTTTTTTATGCTTACACAACTTTATGTTCGCTACCTTAAGCTATTTGTGAAAATAGTAAAGATGGGATACACATAAAAAAATAAATATAAGTTATATGCAAATTATAACATGAATCTGTGTAAATCGTTACATACGTTGATGCATAGAGGTCAAAGTGTGAAATTGATACCAGAGAGACCTAAATTCTAATCCACCCACACCCACAGAAACACACTAGGCTGGATATTTATTCTCTCAGGCCAAGCAACTTCACAGAATTATGGTTGAGGGAGAAAATAGGAGAAGAGAGTGTTTTGTATACCACCTAGAGTTTCTGAGTGTAAAAAAGGGGGCATAAATCTGTTAAGTAAATAAATAAGTTGGACATATACATGGAGGTGTGAATGTTGTTATATTCAGATTTTATACTAGAAATATGTGAAGAATGAGGCAGGACATAGTTTATCCTTCGACATCTGTGTTACACAAAAAGGTTCTGCATAGTGGTTGCTCAAGTCAAGTCTTTCAGCTAGAAACACAAAAAGTACTTACTGGTTTGTTTTCCTTGCTTTATTAAACAACAGGAGATGATGATGATGATGATGATGATGATGATGATGATGATGATGATGATGATGATGATGATGATGATGATGATG
>JANHFO010005005.1:205123-229109 GCA_032468095.1 Pareas carinatus
GTGCCATGTGGACTCATTGGCCATTGCTCTGTGGACTAGCATTGGTCTGCTTTTGGCTGGGCTTAATTAGGACAGTTCTGGGTTTTTAGTAAAGGGAATTGCTGGGGAATATTAATAAACCTACTATACCACCGTTGTGTGTAAATCAGCACAGGGGGCAAGATGTTCCATAGGGCTGTGGCCATGGAAGAAGATGCTCTTCTGGACAGTATCAGCTGAAATTTCTTGTCTGACAGGATCTACAGTTTGCCCCCTCTGCCACACAGATGAGGTGGGCCAGTCCCATCAGAGTGAGACCATTCACTTACGAACCATTTTGCTTCTGCTTTAAGGAATGGATTGTGGTTGCTAAACAAGGAGAGGATGTAATTAAAAGAAACATCCTTAAATAGTCACAGAAAATTGGACATTCATAGTCAATTGCAACAGAAACAGATAGAATTCCAGCTATGATTTTTAGCCAACATTAAATACTGTAATGAATGTGTATGCAATGAAGTGGTCATAATCCATTCTGCATTGATACTTTGTCTACATGCAAGATTGCAGCTTCGATGTTCATGCTGGACTTTTCCAAGAAGCTCCAGAGAATTCTGGCATCATTGAACAATCAAAACCTTCCCCTGGTTAAGATTTGGAGCATGCACAGCATGGACACATTTATTTTCTGGCATTTCTTTCACCTACCTCCCTACAGTTTCAGAATGCGGGCACAGGATATGAACCTTCAATAGAAACTGGAAATCGTAAATTTAGTCAAGCTAAAGTGAAATATTTCATTTAATATCATTTTCATCTGCAGTCTCTCCTTGCTTCACATATTCTGGGCTGCTTTGATAAGGATAGAATATCAAGAACCTGATGTTCATGTTGTTCATGGTTCACTGAGTATTCTTTCCATTAAACAAGCAGTTCAGGCTGTTGCACAACTGATTGGCAACAGTTAAGATGGGATGCCCCACTTTGCATGAAATCACAATTGTTTTTTGAGTCCAATAATCTTGAGAGTGGAATGAAGAGGATATCCTTTCTCCAGATGGAGGAAGGTGTCAAATATGCACAGGCATGTTGATGCATGAAAACAGCAACAGGAGTCTGTTAGTTCAAGAGTTTTCCAAAGAGAGAAGAAGCATCACTTATGAGTTCATGGCCCCTCTTTGGAAAGTTAATGTGTAGTAATAAGTCTACTGCCTTGTTGGTGTTATGGTTTGCCTCCATCATCTGCATGTGTTCCTTTAAAAAGAGATTGCAAAAATATCTTCAGTCCTCTTCCCATACCAAGGTGGAGGCAGGGGCTGTGTTAATCCAAGACTTCCAATCCCTGAATGTATGCAGTGCCTCAGAAAGCAGGAGCAAGAAACAACTATTATAGTTGAAGACTGGACACGATTAAGCATGTAAAGTATTGCAATGTCCTTATTAGAGGCTAATTGCAGGATCATCTCATCTCTGCCCATCCTACTAGATTAGATAGGCTAGGCATGATGGAAATCCCTTCCCTGAAATGTTGCCCTCTAGTGGGGCATCAGAAGACTGCCTTTTCATGGAAGTCCCTATCTTATGGAACACCCATCCTCCACCCATCCAGCAAACCCCCCACCTTATTAATTTTCCAGTAGGCAATCAAAACTTGTTTTTTTCCCCTTTCAGTGGGGCAGAATGAGGGCACTCGAGGTTGGTTGTTGGTGCACCTCAGAGGTATGACTAAAGAATTGCAGTTTGATTGTGTTTTACAATTTTACAGTTCATTGCTTGATGTTCAGGTTTTTTATTGTTGTGGAGAGTCATCACAGTTCTTACAATTTTTCTGATTTTATGACTTTTATAGTTCAGGGGATTTTACTGTTTTGGGGAGACACTACAGTTGTGTTTTAAGAGGGGTGGCCAAACAAATATTTTAAATACATACATACATACATACATACATACATACATACATACATACATACATACATACATACTTCCCTCTACCTTTTCCAGAGAGAGAGCTCTTTGCATAACGTGTCCAAAGAAGGATACAATAAAATCTTGGAATGTGAATATACATACATACATACATACATACATACATACATACATACAAATATTGCATAAGCCAATAGTCTTCAAAATAATTTTGCAGCTTGAAGGACATTTTGGCATCTGGGCACTATCATACGATGGCTACCAGGGTAGTTGATCACAAAACAATTATAGTGGCGACCCTGCCACCTCTCCTTTTACTTCTCATGTATTCAGCATGGTTTTTTATCATCTTGGTTTGTTTTTTGTTGTCTCCACCATCTGATCAGCTGAGCAGGATTTAATCCAAGCTGGGGGCTGCTGCTATCTATCATTTTATCTTCTAAGAATTTTCTTGAATCGATAGGATATTGGAAATAAAAATTATGTTCGAATTTTTAAAAAAAACAAATTTAAAAATTGTCAGGCAGGAAAGAGAGTTTAGCTGATTGATTCCATGCCAACAAATAATTTTTGACTCTACCGACCATATAGATTTCCTCCCTGTCTATATATCCCTGACCTGATTTATCTTCTAATGGTGCACTCATTGCCACTGTAACTGACCAGCTACCTTGCTGTTGGTCATTCTCTTCTTTTCCTTCCCTCTACCTTTTCCAGAGAGAGAGAGCTCTTTGCATAACGTGTCCAAAGAAGGATACAATAAAATCTTGGAATGTGAATATAATTGGTTCCGGAACCATGCTTATAATCCAAAGCACTCGCATATCAAAGTGAATTTCCCCATAAGAAATAATGAAAATTCAGCTGATTCATTCCAAAACCCTCCTCACTCTCCTCTCTCCTTCCCCCTCCTTCCTCTGGGGGTTTCCCCCTGTGCCCAACAGCTGGTTTGGAACGTTAGAAACAAAATAACATGGCCCCTAAAACAAGAAAACCCCAATCACAGTTAAAAGCAAGTCTGGAGAATAAACAAACACATTTTATTCCTTCACTTTAAGCGAGTAGAGAAAGGGAATGCCTCCAAAGCTACAATGTTGCAATGGGCTCATTAACATAGATAAAGGAGCAGCTGGCTACTGCCTCTGATTCATTTTGAATCAAATGTTGCCAATAATCCAAAATTGAACAGATTGAGCCAGAAATTGAAACAAAAACCTAAAGATAATTAAAATCTGAATTCCTCCACCCCATTCTTTTCAGCAGCTTGCTCAGATCTTTTCAATTCTACCACCAGCAATCTCCTGTAATCTGGCTTGGGAAGAACACCATAAAAAACACTTAAAGCAAGCTGATTTGGCTGTTGGTGCTCAGCTGGGATGGGGCTTCCCTCTATTGGTGAACAGCTGATTGGCTGTTGGGAGCCCTCAGCTGGGCTTTGCTACACTCCTAATGCAAGACATTGCTCGTTCATCAAGTTAAAATTTATTTAAAATGTTTGCTCATCGTGCAGAGTACTCGCCAAATTACTTGCAATCCAAGGTTTTATTGTAATTTGAGACTGCACAAAATACAGAGGTTCCTCTACAAACCTTGGAACTTGGGAAAATAAACTTTCTTTAAAATTGTCCACTCTATTTTATATATTTCCATCGTGCCACGAGACTTTTCTTATTTTTCTGCAAAATGTTAACATGTCCACCCTTCTGAGAACAGTAAGACCATTGGCTTCTATTAACTGTTTCCTAGCTTCCTATACAACAAACAAGCAGTAGATAGGCAGGCCCTTATTCCTTTTATTTGGACATCCTGCTTGTTTTGTCATTAAATAAAATTTAAGGCTGAACTGACTTGACACTCTCTTGCTGAGGTATTTGAAAATAATTTTCCAAAGTCCCTTGAGCAATAAAAAAGGAACTTGACTCTTCCTTGAGACCATTGAAAAGTTCTAAGATATTTTTCCATTCCAAAGTGTTCGTCCTTAGTTCCACCTACCACAAAACAGCTGCTGAAGCCACAAGGGATGACACGGGCAGACAGCTGTCATGTCATGAATCAGACATGTGCTAGAAGCAAGGAAATGAAATTTACCCCTTTGTCTCAAAGACAATGCTATTTTTCATACCTTTTCTATATAAATATTTCCCTATAGGGAACACTAAGCTACATATACATGGATGCTGAAAGAAAAGCATCACCTTTACCAAATGAATGGAACTTAACCCTTTGTACACCCAGCACACCGTTGTACACTGAACATCATGAGGGAGTGAAGTGGTCAACTTCTTACCCACCTGAAAGTCACATTTGTATTGTTTTTCCCAGAAAGGAAATGTATATAACATAAAATTAGGTGTAATCATTATACAAAATTAAAATTAGGAACAGGAAGGTAGAATTCATTACTCTGGGGGTACACTAAACAAATATGGAAAGCTTCAGTTCATTCCTCGTGAACTGAATTGGCTCCCAAGAAGTGTGCTGGAACTCTAAGTCTCAGAATCTCCAAGTTAGATTGCATTGAACTATGTCCAGTTCCTAATTATACTCAATTATTACTGCCAAACTGAATGTTGATAAATGATACATTAATAACTGGATTAGTTATTAATATATTCTTTAACAGATTCAGATTTGGTGTCAAAATATTCTCTGGAGAAAAATGTAAGCTTTAAGTTTGGATTACATAAACATTCAGGAAATATTTGAAAGAACTGGTTGCAATTGCTTTGGTCATGCCGTTTAGGAAGTACAACATTCACACCTATGTCTTGATCTTCTGTTATTTGAGGTTGACATAAAGAGGATTGTTAAGATGACTTTGGATCAACGTTAGGAATGTGTAAAATCTTCTTGGCTATACTCATAATATTTCAAATCTATCAAGACATCAGGTCTGGATAAAAATTATCATTTAAAATTGGAAGGAAAAATTTAGGCCTGACTGATTTGCAGCAATATTCTTTTATGTGGTGTGTGTGTCAACATATGTAGTAGGTTTTTTAAAAAAGGACAAATAAAAAGTCTTTAATCAAGATAGTTCTTTTTGAGGAGCTGTTCTGTTTATCACACAATTTCCCAGGTCTATTTTTTACTTTTTTATCAGGTTTATTTATTTTGAGATAACATATTTTAATAATTTTGTCTTTAAATATTATTTTATTAAATAGTGTGATATAACAAACCATTTTAAAACATTTATAAACTCTACCCAAGGCAAAATTACTGTTTCATCCTATTTGCACCACTTCTATATTATATGCCCTCATTCAAACGGCATATAGTTGCTAGTATGTTGCTGTTTTTCCAGTGCGTACCACTGGATTGGTTTCAGATTTCCACATAGAAAAGTGCTAAAAGTTATCTGAATATTTGAAAACAGGTCAAGATTAGACATTTGCTTTGGACTTTCCTTTAAGGGAAGCAGAAAATGAGTCAGCCTCACAAAAAAAAAAACGAGGGATCAGTTTTAATTGTGAGCAATCCTATGACCACTTTAATTGGAGAAGGCATTCTGACCTCACAGATGAAAACACTATTTAAGTTCTGCCAACCAGATGTTTCACTAGCAACTAAGCAGCTGCTAGCAGTGATTTTCCAAGCTGCTCGAACAGAAGATACAGAATATTTAACCAAAAAGATGATTGCCTTAACTTTTCTTTTTGCCTTCCTGTGGGATAGAGGCTCTAGCTGGGGATTCAAGGATGGAATTCTACACAATTCTATTTGGTTAGGTAAGTTAATGGATTTTTATTTTGTTTGTGCTTCTATTAATAAACGTTTTAACTTCAGAACTAGCAACTGTTTCTTATATCAGCCTCTTCATTCTTGTGTAACTTGCATTAAAGATATACATCTTTACTGAATAAAAGTACCCTGGACTTAATATTCTTGATTTTCCATTTTAAAAGATGATTCTGCAGAGATTTGATTTAAAGAAAAGGAATGCCTCTGAAACATGAGCTGTGAGAGCAATTATATCTGAAAGCTTGAGCTATACTATACAGAAACCTAGACCTCTAGAGTTATGTATGGGGAGAGAAGAGACCTAAAGAGAAACAGCTGTGCGAGATACATATCAGCCTTTCCTTTGAACGTAAATAATTCCTGGAAATACAACCTAAAAATACAGTTTCCAAGTAGTTGCATATCTTTTCCTGTACTGCATTTTCTTCATTAATTTAGATTTCCTAATCTGACAACTCTCAGAAGAGTTCAATTGCAACTTCCGATCATGCCCAACTAGCATGGCTAAAACAGTTGTAGATGATGGACACTGTAGTCCACCCCGTGTGAATGGCACTAGACTGGGAAAGGCAGTACTATTTCTTCTGCTCCATCTCTGGCTTTTCCTACCTCTTTTGGTAGTGTTGTTCCACTCACTGTGTTTTAACATTCTGGAGCCATCTCTGCTGCAGAAAAGCAGGTACAGAACTACAGAAGGATCAATATGCTGGTGGCCCTCCATAGCTTCCAACACTTCTCAGCCTTCTTCATCCTACAGCATATTGGCTGAAAAGGCTGAAAGCTGAAGATATGTAGGACTAGATGTTCTCCTTCTCTTCCTGTAAACCAATTTTTGGATACAGTCAGGTGTCATGAGGTGGAAAAAAATTATTTGGCCCAAAAGGTATTCTATTCTCTTCTAAGCTCCTTTTTTAAAAAAGGTATCAGACTTCCAAAACTTGCATCACAGCAAGTCACCCACAAACAACAAAACAGCCTTCTAGTATATATGCAAAGAAAAGAATAAAGCAGCATGGAAACTTTCATGTAGACCTGATGCACCTAAAATTCTGGGGGTAGTAAGGTGGATTACAGCATAAGCCACCCAGAGCTGCATAGCCTAGATATTTGAAATCTAAAATTCAACCTCATTATATTATGTGCCCCAAGGTTGACAGCTCAATTCTGCTCTACTCTGGGCAGCCCTTGCCCCCACAAAATAGAAGGGCATACACCTTAACCAGAAGAACATTGCCTGTCGTGTCAAGTCATGTCCAACAGTTGATGCCTTTAGCAGTCCCATGAAAATAGTTGGCTACTACCTGCATCCAGGCTATACTTGCAGTCTAATTTACAGTCTTGGGATTTTTCTGGGAGTATCTTATCCAAGTATTAACAAGGCCACTCACCTTGCATAGCTTTTTTGAGATCCTTCAAGGGCAGCTGTTGGTTACTGCTAAGGCAAAATAAGGGTTGTTTGGTTTAGGCTTACTTAGCCTGGTGCTGTAAACACAGTAGGTATGATTTGTAAACTAGAGATGATGGGCTTAGAGATTGATTCTGTGGTCAGCAGAGGACATGTGATAAAATAGTTGGGGAGGGAGCCATAGTGTATTGTAAAGTAAAACTTTGCATACAAATCTCTGATTCAGACATTGTTATTTCCAATTTTTTTAAAAAAAATCCTGACAGCATAAAAAAACAGAGGGAAGGAAATATTTTTATCTATTCATCTTATCGGAATATAGTTCGGAGTGGCACCACTAATTCCAACCCCAGTTAGAACTCCTGACTCTTTCTAATTCCTCATTTACAATACAAGATGGAGGAATAGTGAAACTGATGTTGTTGTTGTTTTTCTGCTGGGGTGGGGAGTAACATTGCAGCAGATATTAGTCTAAGGAAACACCCTCAAGAAGGATATCTTATGCAGCACTTGCTGTTCAGAATAGTCCTGAGTTTGATGGATGAACTGTCTTTATCACCATAAAGTAGTTTGTATGTGTTCCAAATAATTTTATCCAAGGTCCTGGTTATCATGTTACGTTATTTTGGATTGAGTTTGGCTTAGTTTCAGTTTAGTGTCCTCCGTGAAATCAGCCACTGTGATTCATCAAGCCACAGTTTATATAGCTTAATGAATTGGGGGTTGGGAATCTGCAACTCTTCCAGGTCCATGTTGCTGGCCTAGAGCCCTTCTGAATTTTGAACTGCTAAAATCGGAATCAGAATTTCTTTTCGCCAATTTCTTTTCGCCAAAATTCAGCAAAGCTGTTTGTTTGGGCAGAATATCCTAGGCCAAAGCAAGAGGCATGATAGGTACACTGAACCTCCATGCGATAACTTCATTTTGCCTTCAAACCACTCCCTTGCTGGTTCAAAATGGAAGTAATTGTTTCAGAAGTTATTAGAATGATAAGTGGGCAGCACTGAGCTTTCATTAAGTCTCACTGAGATGAATATGCCACATTCAACACAGATATCAATGCCCAGTCTTGCAGAGGCAAGCAGAAAAAGATATTTGTAGGACAAGATTTATTTTTATTTTGAGAGGAGGAGCTTTCTGAAAATATCCTAGGCCATAGAGGAAAGAGTGGGTGGAAGGATCAGTATGGTTGGGTACTTAGTTTCCTCTTACTGAAAAGGCTAAAGAGAAAGACATGGCAATACTCTTTCCCTCCCAAAATAAGACCTAACTGGAAGATAAGCCCTAGCATGATTTTTCAGGATGTTCGTAATATAAGCCCTACTCCAAAAATAAGCCTCAGTTAAGATCATCAGCCAGATGATGCATTTAGTACCGTATTTCCCTGAAAATAAGACCTAACTGAAAAATAAGCCGTAATGCGTTTTTTTTGAGCAAAAATTAATATAAGACCCAATCTTATTTTTGGAGAAGCAGGGTAGTTCAGTGAAACATGTGCAATGACATGTCTTTTGGGATATTAATTCATTTTGTGAAAGATTCAATGAACTTTCTCTAAGGATGAGGCATGAGCTTCATAGACATCACTTTCTCTTTTTTTCCCCATACAAAGAATATATAATACTGGTCCTATATTAATTTTTGCTCCAAAAGACGCATTAGGGCTTATTTTCAAGTTAGGTCTTATTTTCAGGGAAATACAGTACTAAACGTGTCCGTCTGGCTCACAATCTTAACTCGGCCTTATTGTGAGGATAGGGCTTATATTAGGAGCATCCTGAAAAATCATGTTGGGGCTTATTTTCCAGTTAGGTCTTATTTTCAGGGAAAGAGGGTACCTAGCTTGTCTTGAGTGCTATAGAATCGGTGGCATTTTGAATACGAAAAAAGGTATGTGCTTCTTATGTCTATGACAACATTTCCATATATTAATTCATACACAGATATGCTGGGTATGCTGCCCATACCATATTTATTTTTGCTATTGAAAATAATTCTTGGCTAGCTATGGGTCATGTCTAGAATTCATCCAGAACTTCATGATCTTTGTGTCTCGATAAAATGCTCTGGCCATGTACTCCTTTTTTTCCCCTTTCTATTTTTTCTAATTTTACTTTTACTATTGTAAAAACTATGGAAACTTTCTAAATTGAAAAAAAAACATATCGTAAATGCCTAAATAAACTATAACTTCCAAAAGTAAGAGAACTTCCATCCCACATACAACATTGTAGGCCTTACAGTAGCTCTGGGAAAGGATATTTTAACTCTGACATGGTCCAACTAATATCACCTCTATTTCTATAGAGAACAACTAAAGACACAAATTTACAAAAAGAAAGAAAAGGGGATAGAAAACCTCAATTCTACATCTTTTTTTCTTCCTTGAATGTTTTAGCCAAATGCAGACTTGGCTTTTTGTTCTTCCTGGATTCATTTAACACATACAGAGTCAAAGGGGAGGGGAATGGGGAGAGACAGAGTGTCAGCAGCAAGGAAAGAAAAAATAATTTAAGATAAGCATTGACCTGAGGTTGAGCATTTCCAAATTAAATATTGCACTTTTGGGGGGGGGGGTCTATAAAGAGGGGAGATGGAATCCTTCAGTAATTCTCTCCCACGCGAGAGCAAAGACCAGAATTACCACTTTTAATTAAAACAATTTAAATGCAGATTTGAGCAGTTGGAAAGGAAAACATTATTAGGCTATATCAGTATTTATTTCATTCACATCTTCCTTCCTTTGAGGTTTGAGGCAATTGCCTCTTCCACCTCAAGCCAAAAGATAATCATTTTTTTTATCTTCCTAACACTGATTATGTTCACATGACACACAACCGAAAAACCCTGATTAACAAACGTGTATTTTGTCCTCTCTGGAGTGCGTACTTTTTAACCATCGTACCATAGTACATCACCTAAATCAGGGGTCTTAGACTTGCAGCCTGCAAGCTGTACCCAGCCTTCCAATCTTGTCCTTGCAGTCTGCACCACTATTTGGGAAAAGAAAAGTCATATTTATATTGCTTAGCTGGCAAGAACTACCCCAAAACAAGAGAAGAGAGAGAACTAGACTTATTAACAGAATAAATTCACCGGAAAAGGAAAGGAGACTCAGATAGTCATTTCTAGCTCATCAGCAAACCATTCCCCAACCCCAGCTGGAAGACCAGACTGGGATTTGAACCTGGGATGATTTACTTGCTAAGCAGTTGCCTTAGCCACTGCACCACACTTTCACCATTTTGCTGGCTTAGTCCAAGGAGTATTAGACTCTTGTGAGGAGTTTTGTGGATCTGGATCTTCCATCCCTGTAATCAGGAGCCACCAGGTACCACTCCTCATAAGAGAGAACTAGACTAAGAGCCAACAAAGATGAGAAAGGTAAATGAGACAAGGAGCGTGTTTCTGATAACTTAGGAGAATACAGGTAGTCCTCAACTTATAGTAGTTAATGTAGTGACTGTTTGAAGTTACAGGAGCACTGAGAAAAGTGACTCAGATGGCCATTTCTAGATTTTATTATGCTGTCCTCAATGAACCATACCCTAACCCCAGCTGGAAGGCCAGACTGGGATTTGAACCTAGTCTGATTTACTTGCTAGGTATCCCTATAATCAGGGACCAACATGTGTCACTTATCACAAGAGTCTAATACTCCCTGGACTAAGCCAGCAAAAGGGTGAGCCTGCGTTGCAGTGGTTAAAGCAATTGCCTAGCAAGTAAAACCAGTCCAGGTTCAAATTCCAGTACGGACTTCAAGCTGGGATTGGGGCATGGCTTGCTGAAGTCAGCATAATAAGCTAGAAATGGCCATCCAAGTTTCCTTTTCTTTTCCAGTGAATATTTCCTGTTAATAAAAAGTTGTATGTTATGGGAGAAATAAAGACTAATGCTATGCAAGCATTAATCCTGTTATGACTGCATATGTAATACCACTAAAAGAAAACAAATGAAGCAAAAAGACGGGAAGATAATACCAAGACAGTGTTCATTTTCCATTAAGCCATAATGTCTAATTGCTTCATTTTGCCTTGGCAAATGTGAATCTGGCTACAGAGGTTTATTCAAAAAGGCATGATTAAAATGAAATGTAGCCGAGCATGATGTAGAAATAGTAATCAGTACAATTACTGGTCAGTCCTTTGATGAGAAAAAGATCCAGTGTAGGATGCTTTTAAGTAGGACTGCACCATAGAAGATTATGCCTTGCAAGTAAGAATCTATCTCTCCTTTATCTTTCATAACAGGACTGTAGGGCCTCTGGGCTAAGATGCCTCTGAGCTAATATTGCTTTGGAACATACTTTTTCATGTTAAGCTATTTTTTGTAACATGCCGTAATCTTTGTAGAGGCTTAAATATAGAGATGGCAGGGAAAGCAAGGAGCAATACCAAGCTCCCTTGCTCGTCTAACTTGCCCCACACTGGCCATTCTGGGTAAGTCTAACAAGCTTATCTGGCTTTCAGAAATCCAGATGATCACTAGATTGCAAAACAAAAACAGATTTTTCTGTATTTATTTCTTGCTATGGATTGCTGCAGCCTGGACATGATAGTTCAGTTGTGAGGCCCCAGCAGGAACTCTAATAGAAATACACCATGGAAGGATTGAGAAACGAGGAGTCCCCATTGTTGCTGCAGCCCACAAATCAGCCACTGCTTTAGCTGAAGCTGCACTGCTAGAGGCAAAGGCTTTGGAAGCCCTGGCAATTTCCCTGGAAGTATTGTTGAGCATGGTCTTCCTCTTCCAGATGTTCTTGTCTTTCCTGTTTGTGAAACAATAAGGAAAAAATGAATAGAAATGGCATAGTTGTGCTGCTCATCAACCTAGATGAGCATCATATGAAGAAGTGAGAAGGCTTGGGCCCAGAGACAAGCTTTTCCATGGTAACCATGTTGCTGTTAAATGTCCCACCGATCATCCCCAACAAAAAACTCTTGAAGCAAACACTTCCAAATGTCTAAGTTCAGTTGGGAAGCATAGTAAAAGCTCATAAGAAAGCAAGGATTAATCTAAGGTGTTTTTTCCCACACACACTGGCATAGTGAAAGTAAGACTTTTCGCACAGGCAAACCCCCTGGTACATCACATGGTACAGATAAGAGGCATTCTTTGTTATGGGAATCATTACGACCCTGCTCACCACCTGCATGAATGACCTTGAAGAAATAGCAATGGCTGCAGAGTGCGCACGTAGACATATACTAACCATTTCATTTCCCACCCAGGAGAATCATAGCTCAATCCCCCCCTTTGTAAACAAGCTCGAAGGGAAGAACCAGATATGTAATAGATCCAGATAGGTGATTCAGCTGAGGTCATGACAAGTGCTTTGAATTAGCCTTCCAGCAGAGAAACATCTGGCCTCATCAAGATCCTCCTTCCACAAGCTGCCCAAGCAGTTTTATTTAAGTGATTTTGAAGGATAGGCATGATCTAGGTTGCTGTTTGTTTACTTGGTCTTGTCTGTTCTGTTTTCCAATCTGCTATAGTATGTTGCAAATCACACAGAATAAACAAACAACTGTCATCCATAACAAAAATATAGAACTGGTCAGCAGCATCCCGATGCATGTAGAAAAGGGCTAGGGTGTGTATTCCAATGCACTAAACTGCTTAATCCTCTTGTTCCTGCCACAGACACCACAGATCATGGTCTCCCCGCAGTCAAGAATAAGCTATGTGACTGCGCTCTTCCTCTTCTCCAGTCCTCCCTTGATTTTTGCAGCCTCATAGAACTCAGGGCCTGAGCCCCAAAGGTGCTTTTTTCAAGAGGCAACTGGATGTTCTTTGTTTTTCCTTGATGATGTTTAGCTTCTCATCCAAAAAGCTTCTCCAGTTCTGACTGAAGTGAAACATCTTCAAGGTAAAAACAAAGAAAGTCCAGTTGCCTCCTGAAAAAAGCACTTTTGGAACAACCATGGCCTGGATGACTGAGGATCTCCATAGATACTCAGTATCTGAATGCTCTCATCCTGACAGCACAGGTGTGTGGATGTGTGGGGGGAAACTGTAGGATTTAACTGTAGGATTTACCTGAGGGCCCATGGATGCCACTCGCCCATCCAAGTTCAGTGAGTTGCTGTATTCATGCTAACTGCTTACATAATTTATTGGGCTAATACAACAATATGTCATGGATGGGTTTTTCCAAACAAACCTGGGAAAGTTACTCATGATAGATGCTATGAGTAGCCAAATTACATCAGTCCTATAAGTTGCTTCAGTTGTGGAATAATTTTGGAATAAACAGAGAACCATGACAGAGAGGGAAGATTCAGTTTCTAAATCAAAATGAAATATGAGGCGGTACATTCATTGACAATTTATTAGCCAAGCTGGAAGGATGTGAAAATACAATAAAACATTTTTATTTATAAAGAAAACTAAAACCCTTGTTATCCATCTCCTTACAGAAGATTACACAATCCTGCACTAAGATGTAGACTGTACTTAATTTGCAGGCTGTTTACAAGATATTTCAATGCTGTTAAAATCAAGAATGCTGATTTAAGCTGACATTAATTCATTATTATGTACATTTCATTAATTATATTTTATTTATTGAATTTATCAATTTCTGTAATGCCTGTACAATTCAGTTCTATTAGTTTCATTAAAATAATGTTTCATACTTCCAAAGTACCAAATTCCTAGTATTCTACTGCTGTACATTTAATCTTCCAAAGCAACATTCATAGAATAGATCTATCATTCAAAGACGAGATACTGTGATCTCAACATTATGGAATAAAGGAATTCACCCCACCAGTGCCTATTTTACTTACAATGCCTTTGGTTTCAATTTTAAAAAGCATTCTGTCCTGCCAGACTCACCCATTCATTTTACTTTTTAACATTAAAAACCATTAATTGAAATAAAATGTAAATGAAATTTGGCAGTTATAAAGCAAAGTATTAGTCAGCAGCATTATTACTGTTTTTTAACAATGTCCACAGATTCATAAAAACTCAGCAAATAAAAATGCTGAGTGGTTGCAGGCTGGTTCATTGCAAATATGCCTACCTGTATTAAAGAATAACCACAATGGGAATTGATAGTAAATCATCTGGAATGGCAGGATAGTGAAAAAGTAAGTGTGCAAAATTAACCAAACTCTAGAAACAGAATGTTCCAAAGTATTATAGAGCACTCCATTTACATTCAGACCACGTCAAATCTTGCCTTTTTCAGGATGGTTCTACGGTTCTATGAACAGATAAGTTTCCTTCATAATAATTCAGAGAATTCAGACGTGTAGTGTGATTTATAAGGTGGCCTGTTTGCTTCCCACTTGTTCAAGAACTTTCTATATCTTTCAGTGGATTTTAAGCAAAGAACAGGACAAAGCTAAGGACAATTGTAATTTACTTCAAGACAGAAAAGAAAGAGGGGAAAGTGGCATAGATTGTATATACAGAGCAGTATGGTCAATTTAGTTTTTGGAATAATGGTTTTTGCTCTATTCTCTCTCAAGTGGATAAAATGATGACACAAAATGGACGACATAGGCATGTAGTGGCCTTTCCCTCTCTTTTTAAGAAAGAATTTCTTTGCTTTGCTTGATTTACTTTATTGCTCTGTTTTAACGTTTACCCAATAATGTTTGTGTTATTCCAAATTCAAAACAGCACAACGCCGTTTTGTTGGTTTTGGAAAATCCATGCTATTATAATTCTTTGATGCCTTCTTGAGATAGCTGTGCGGGCTGAAAAAATAAGTTTGAATTCTTCACTCAACTTGAAACAGCAAAAACAGTCCATGCTCCCTTAATTATGCTTTACATGGTCACTGCCTGGAGTCGGGTGGCATATGAAGTTATGTGTTTTTAATAGTCATACATTATATAATTCAAGTTATATAATTATAATTTTGTAATAACAATGATTGTTTCTACTATATCACTTCTACACCACTTGAATGTTCCTAATACAGCCACCTGGGGATGCTGGGAGCTCTCCATGCCTAACATGGAACAAACAAACAAGCAAACCAAAAGCCACCTTCCCATCTTGATTTGGAAAAATATGTTCTTGGAACACAATCAGTTTTTCACTTAAGGTCTACTAACACTTTAGTGCTATTCAAATTAAATCAAATTAAATCAGATCAATTTTGTGACAGTCAAAGGTCAAAAACACTACCTTTAGCACGGGGACAAAACAGATTTGCTATGTTATTCTATCCGAAGATGCCTGAAGAGAATATTGTAGAGGTTGTAGGTACTGGAAGATTTCTATTGCTATTGTGGTGCCTCCATAATCCTGATGACATGATGAAATGTGTTTTGTGACATGTTGATTGTGCTTTATAACTGGATGACATGATGAATGTACTTTATGATTGTGATTGTATCTTATGATTGTAATCACAGTTTATCGTATGTATGTAGGTATAGAGCATGTACACCGGAGACAAATTCCTTGTGTGCCAAGACATACTTGGTCAATAAATTCTGATACTGATTCTTATCTCCCTGGCTGTGGTGTCAGAGGCTAAAGGAGACAAAAGAGTCGAGGCAGGGGGATGAGATCTTCTTGGTTGTAGGAAATGCTACCACAACTGTTAATGCAGGTATCTCAGCACTTTTGGGGTTGATGGGTTATGGAATTGATGGGCATTGGCTTTGAAAATTTAGGCCATGTTGAAACGACACTCTCAAAACAGAGCTCTGGGTCATCACAAATGAAAAGGGTACATAGCAATTAGGACTTAAACTGTTGCAATCACTGATTTATTTACAGTACCAGTTTCCTCTATCCCATCTTCCACACAGGATGGTCTCTACAGCTTCTCCTCCCTTTTGTCCTTTTTATAGGCAGGCAGCCACATAGCCAAACAAAACAACAGATCGTTTCTTTACATGCTATTTTTATAATAAAGTTTATAAGACTGATTTGGGGCTGAGAAGTGTTCTTGGCAGTATAGATGCTCTAGAGGCTGTTCCTATGCTTTTCAGCAGCTCAGACAGCTTTTCCTTCCTTGTTTTCAATTTTAAAAATTGTTTTTAACGCAAAAAGCCAGCAGGCTTGAGGGATATCAAGGAACAAATTTGTGTCTCCAAGAATTACATTGGAGATTCCGATGCTAACCAATCCCAGGCCTGGAACAGGTATAGAATTTTTTCCTGGTTTTAATGAGGCCACTCCTCCCTCATTTCCATCAGGAATTCAGCAAGGTTTTTTTAAAACTCCAAGGGCAGAAATCTCCATGCTTTAGTTTCCCAATATGGGAGCGGTTATGCCAACTTTTCCGTGTTAACCTTCATTGCAACTTTTACTTTGAATTCACAGAACGAGCAGCAGGCGTGTATCACAGAGAAGCACGGTCTGGAAAATACCAGCTGACCTATGATGAGGCAAAATCAGTGTGTCAATACGAAGGAGGACACTTAGCAACATTCAAGCAATTGGAGGCCGCAAGAAAAATAGGTATGAAGGTGTAGTAGATGTCACCAGAGAGTGTAACCCATTAAGACAAGCAGAGCGCAGGATAATAAGAGTTGAATGTATTTATTCGTCAGTCCATATCTGGGCTGAATAAATGTGCTCAATCACTAGATGGCAGCGCCAAAAACTCCAACCCTCTGTGGCCATCTAGTGGTTATCAAACTTGGTGATGTCTGTCCATCATGGGCTTTTGGTTTTGTTTTGTTAAAGACCAGACCATTATTTCAGTAATATAGTTTCAAAAAGTAAGTTAGAAGCAGCACGAAGGACAATATTCTAAGAACTCTGTGTACTAGGATACACATTCATTTGGTCTTCAGTTGATCAAACGCTAGGCAGATACATTTTAAATATGCATACAAACAGTGCAACATAGTTAACTCTGTGAAACTTACACCCAAGTAAAGTGCATACACAATGCAAACCAGTGACCAACATTAACAATACAGTATATGGCTTGGGCTGTGTACACTATCAAGTAAAATATGCACAGCCTCATGTGATGAACAAAAAATTCAGGGTAGGGCAAATCAAAGGTATTTCAGCAGCAAGAGAAAAATATAAACAAAGGCTTATATTTCTTCAGAATTAAAGTACAGAATGAGTGACTTGTAGATATGTTTAAACTATTAGAAAATATTCTTGCTTGTCATCCCACAAGGCTATCTCCCTCAGTTAAGAAATGGAGATGAACAGCGCCCCCTAGAGTCAGTCATAACTGAACAGGGGAAACTTTTAGCTTTATAAAGAATTTATATATATAAATTTACATATATTATACTTTATAAAGTACATGATCTGAAACACAATGTCTGCATTCTACAGTGGATGGTGCTGTGTCAAATAGATTTGCATTCAGAGTAGAATAGAAATTAATCTTTGAATGAAGATGCCCTAACTGCAATGTTTTTAGCCTATGCCTCCCATAAGTTTTAATTGTGTAAATCAAAACAGTTATTTTTGTGGTAAAAGGCAAAGATGACACAATTGAAAAAATATGAACCAGGTATTGACATTTCTCTGTGTCTGGCGTGGAAATTGTTTTGCTAGCAAACCCCAATTCAGTTTTAAATAACTGGAACTCTATTGTATGGTGGCAATGAGCACAAGAAGTTGTGAACCTGAAGTTCAGCATCCCCTCTTAGCCAGCACTTGTCTTGTATGACCCTTGCTTTTCATCCCTCAGGCTTCCATATGTGTGCTGCTGGCTGGCTATCTAAGGGAAGAGTTGGGTATCCTATTGTTAAAGCAGGAAGCAACTGCGGCTTTGGGAAAACAGGAATTGTAGATTATGGTTTTCGGCTCAACAAAAGCGAGAAGTGGGACGCCTATTGCTATAATCCTAGTGGTATGTATTTAATGTATTTCTTACAGTTATTTAGACTTAAGACTCTACCTTTGCAAAAGTACCTGTCTTTAACAGCTGTAGCACCTTAAAGACTATGGCTAATATTAGAAAAATATAGGGTTTTATAGGCTAAAACCCATTTCATCCAATGCGTTAACATATCTTGATTTAGGATTGTATAACTTCATGGTTGAGAAAAAAGTGTAACATTACATTGGCAATTTTTCAATGACAACTTTACAAGAAGAGAAATGTAAAATGTATAGCCAGTGATAATAATTTTATTAGCAGTGACTACCCACAAGATGAACAGTAATGCAGAAATCCTCATATTGGAAGGGTAATTAACATGTAATTAAATCCTAGAGTTGGACAGGACTTTAAAAAATTATCTGATTCATCTCCTTGCTCAATGTAGAATCCACTGGAGCATGTAAAAAAGGGATCACTAAAACCCCATGACTATTCTCAAAAGCACACCTTATTCTCACACAATTTTCAGAGGCAGCCTGCGAATGGGTTACGTTTTTGTGCAGCTTCTGGACCCTTCTCTTGTGTGGTCTCTAGAACTTCCAAAAATCATACAAGAATGGGGTGTGCTTTCGTACAATTATTGGAGGCTTCAAAAAGCCTTCTTCCAAAGCCCCCTCAAAGAATGAAGGACTCCTGTGGCCCAGAACTGCCTCAGGTAAGCTGCAGGGGCCTGTCCCCAGAAAGAGAACACTGCCTGAAGGAAATCAGTGCACGGCAGATTCTGGGGAAAACACACATGACTGAAACGTATTCTTTTTTTAAAAAAAATAAAACAATATGTAAAGAATTATTTTCTTTTGTTTGGGATCAGCGAGTGACATGCCAGCAGAGTCAAGTTAGGCATTTTCCAAATTTCTGAAACGCCAACCCAAAAGGTTTGCCATCACTGCACTAGAGAATGTCTGAGATGCATCTTGCCTGTGTGAAGAACATCATTTTATGTAGCAGCCTGTTTCATATGCAATGTGGAGCATGATAAAAAAAAAACTTGTCCTATACCAGCTAAAGAAAATTGAGCAGAAAACTCTAGCTGAACAAGTAGGTAGCCCTGAATGGCCAAGTTATGATTTATGATGAAGTGCCCTAGAAGACTGAATGTTCTTCCAAAATAAGAGGAAAACATGTACTGTCACAACGTATCTCATGGTAAGAGATTCAACACACTACAGGAGAGACGGAAAAGACAACAGCTAGGCAATCGACACCATTCTGAGCAGCAGCCCCATACTGGGCCTAATTATACTGTGCTTGTATTCTAACAGAGTGACTTGCCAAAAGCCACTCTACTGAAACATTCAGAAAGCAGGATTTAAAGTTCATAAGCAAATTAGATTTCTTCTTCCAATAGAATGTGCATCTTCAATCAACTCCTATTGTTTCTGTCCTAACTTCAGGGCAGACTTCATTTGCAATGACAAATATAAGTTCAAGTCTTCATGAACACTCTTTTGTTTGCCTGCCAGAGTGTTTCTGGAGAAGGGAATGTAAGGAAAATAGCTGCAAGTGAAGACAGGGTTCGTCCCCAGGATAGGCTCCAGTGTCCAACCATCGCAAAGCACATAAAGTTGCTTCTGCCAAGTCTCACTTTCTATTGGCAGCAGAACCAGTCCTTAAGCTACTGCTGTGCCCCAGTGGTTGCTGTTTGAGAAAGTTCTACCCAATCCATCTGGCTAACCTATCGAGTGGGCCGGAGGGCCTCTCTGCTTGTCATGTTAATTGCTTGTGACATTCAGCCCTGACTTGAGTTGCCAGAAGTTAGAGGTTACTCTAGGATACTTGTGGAGATCTAATTCATAAGCAGGAAATGCTCAGGGGAGAGACTTTATCATTCTGTGAAATATTCTTAAAACTATGAAGATCAAAAGGAGTCAATTCACATGTCACACCGAGGCGTTCGTTGGCTTATCCATGATTAGTAAACAAGACTTTAATAGCTCATTTCATACTTAACATTACACCCCAACTGTTGAGTCTGTACATTAAAGACAAAACTAAAGAAACAATTCATAGAATAATTTCTAAACGCATTAGTTGAAAGTGGGATTTAAGTCTCAGCAGTTAAAGACACTGAGCTTGTCAACTGGACAGCTGACAGTCTGGGTTTGAGACTCAGGCTCTGCGCACAGGGTGAGTTCCTATTACTTGCCCCAACTCCTGTCCATCTAGCAGTTAGAAAGCATGCAAGTGTGAGTAGATAAATAGGTACCACTTTGGTGGGAAAGTAACAGTATTCTGCGTTCTTTTGGCGTATAGCCATGCTGGCCACATGACCATGGAAATTGTCTTCGGACAAGGCTGGCTCTCTCGGCCAAGAAATGGAGATGAGCACCATGCCTTAAGAGTCAGACACAAGTGATAGGGAAACTTTATCTTTTAAATTGGACAATATAGAGAATATGCTTCTATTCCAGTACCAGACATCTTCATTGGGGGAGCTTTCATTATTACTTGTCCATAGAGATGTGCAATACTTTGGATTCAATTTTGAAAGTTATTTCAGAAAATAACTCTTAAAGAGGAAGGTGCGATGTTGTAGACTCCAAAGCTTAGAAGCAAATGTGAAGTACCTCAGCCCTATTTAATTAGGGAGCGCAATGTCTCATGTAGTTAGAAGGCTGGTCTGATGATCCATAAGTTCACATTTGAGACCCATTGCTGAAACATGGCGGATTGAACTCCCATCACTCACTCCAGCTCAACCCAGCAGTTTGAAAGCAGGTTACCTCAAGTAGATAGATGGGCACTACTTTGGTGGACAACTCAACGGGGACACAAAAAGACTCACACACACACTAGACATTCCCCAGGCAACAATGATGTCATCTGGTTCATTATTTTATCATGGAAACACTTCAGTGCTTCCAACACGGAAATATAGTATAGCCCTGTTTAATTAATCGACAGATTCACTTCTTTTTTTGATAAACAATTGTGTTTTGAATCTTTTTCAATGGAAGTAGAATTTTCCACATGTTTCATACCATAACAGTGTAATATTAGAAACTGAACTATTTTCTAATATTGGGTGAAGTATTTGGTTTCTGTTCTTTTGTCCCTTCTCCTCCTTTCTTTCTCTTAAATGCAACATTTTATATTTCTAAATGATGTGCATAACAATACTGTGCCTTTTTTGAAAAGTACTGCGTAGAACTATACATCATACATGAAAAGTTATGAAGATTTCTCCATGTAAGCACTGAATAATCTTTCAGGGTAGAAAAGACTCAGAGATGTCAGGAAAATGGGAGATGCCTCTTGTTCATAAAAGTACAGGTAGTCCACCTCTCTTCCCTTCCTATTTAGCCATATCCTCTGAGAGGCAACTTTGATTTTTTTCCCCAAATGTATTGTTTGGGTGATAAAAAGCTGAATTAAACCAAGTTGTTTCCATTCTAGAAAAAAAGGTCTCCATTATTAGTGAATGATGTTGAAACTTAAAAACAAGACTGCAGGTAGAACAGTGTCTTGAGAGGCTCATCAATATATCACTTTTCATTGTCTCATATTCCAATCAAAAAGAACTGACTTGTGTGGTGTACTCAGTGTCAGAATATTAGTCCATTAGTAAAAATAGTTCCTATATGCTTGTGATTTTTTTTATTCCCATCTGTTTCCTGGTTGACCTGGAAAATCAAAACATGGTTCTTAATCATCTGAAATCCTAACTTGTTTGTGAGTTGCTCAGAGTTGACACAAGATCTGCGGTTATATAAATGTTTTAAATAAATTACATAAATACGTTGTCTTAGATTCAGCAGCGAGGCATTGAATTGGTCTGCTTCTGCTTGGAAATACCTGGATGGTATTGTCTGTGGAGTTGCTAAAAGCACACAGGTTTTATATCTCTGTTATTCAGTTATTCCTTTGAGGAAAGTGGTAGGATCCCTTGAATACAGGTAGACCTCAACGCATGATCACAATTAAGCCCCACATGTATGTTGCTAAGCGAGACATTTGTTCAGTGAATTTTGCCCTGTTTTAGAACCTTTCTTGGCATAGTTGTTAAGTGAATCACTGCAGCTGTTAATAACATGCATGTTAAGTGAATCTGGCTTCCCCATTGACTTTGTTTGGCAGAAAGTTGCAAAAGTTGTTCAAATGTCCCCAGGATACTCCAATCAATATAAATACGAGTCAGTTGTGAAGCATCTGAATTTTGATTAAGTGATGTTGCAAGGGTGTGGAAAATGGTCATAAGTCACTGTTTTCAGTGCCATGGTAACTTCAGTCATCAAATGAACTGTTGTAAGGATTACCTTTAGCTGCCTGGAGATGATTTGAGAAGGAATTAGGGTGAAGGAGTAGAAGTTAGAATAGACAGCAATACGAAAGGTAGAGAAATGACCTGGGTAGTGATACCAAATATGGTCTTCTCCATATAGCTTCCTATTCCCTGAAGGGGCTCATAATTTCGGTTGGCTTCTGAATGTATTGCTACCTGCAGTATGTTATGAGTTTGTTCTACTGACAGGGAATAGGAAGCTACATGGAGAAGACCCTGTGCTTGAAAGATAGCTAACAATGCATCCAATCAATCAATTTAATATGTAGATTTACAAAAGCGTATATAATTTAAATCTATTTTCAGAACTGTTAAGAGATGAGCTGTAGAAGTTTGTTTGACCCCCCCCCCAAAAAAATCCCCTCAACCCCACGTGCTATAAGGCTGCAAATGCACAATTTTGAAATCTGGGACAAGTATGGCATCTGATTTTGTTATTCCTCTCACAGGAAAAGATTGCGGTGGAATCTTCACAGCTTCGAAACATGTTTTTAAAACCCCCGGATACCCAAAGGAATATGAAGATGACCAAATCTGTTATTGGCACATACGAGTAAAGTACGGTCAACGGATCAAAATTGAGTTTCTTGACTTTGACCTTGAGGATGATACCGCCTGCATGGCTGATTACTTGGAAATATACGACAGCTACGATGATATAAATGGCTTTGTGGGCAGGTAAAAAATGTTCAAATCTTTCATAATACAAGATGTACACATTGCAAATGGTTGGGTGAAAGGATCGGAGAAAAGGCCAAGCTTTTTTTTAATTCCGCCCAGTCTCAAAGGATTATGTATCATGTTTACACACACAGAAGCCAAGCTAATAAGCATATAAGTACAAGCCCATATAATAAGAGCCAAAGGAATGCTAATAGCCACATTTTTTCCTTGTTTTTCCAACCCCCTCCTTCTTTGTTCCTTACTCAGAGGAGCCCATCATAAACCCAGTCCTCACCATCTTCCAAACTCATGACACTTGCTCAGAGGAAACTGTAATCCCAACCAATCTCCTTTCAGTCCTGATTCTGTCATCTTTCCAAACTATTTCCCCACTCATTCCTTTCCCCTTATCTCTCACCGAGAAGTGTTTCTGATTCCAATAAGAATCTTCCAATTTTGTTAAACTTTTCAGCTCCATGCAAGACAACAGTGACAAAGTACTATGGCAGATAAAGTTTTAATCAGCCAAAGATCTTTGCCTTAACTCATCTTCGTCCATGGAATTTTCTTCACTTCCCTCATCTCAGCAAATATTAGTGAAAAGCCTTTCCCCTCAGTATTTCATATCCCACTTCAACAGAAAGGGAACATAAGGGGAAACAGTTACTTCTCCTGTGGGCAACCTCAAGGGGAAATTGCCAATTTGAGGCTCATGGATATTAATTTTAGACACTAGTTTTATTGGCTAGGCATGGTGGGATAGGATCACTCTTTAGATATCTATTACTGCTCTTATTCTTGATGCTCTCTTGAGAATGCGGGCATCAGAGAAACACCAATGGGAAAAGTGTCAAGTATACATCATTCTTATGAACTTTTTCATACTGATGATTTATCCTCTGGGGAGCAGAATGTATTCTGCTTCTGATTCAATCCAATGCAATTTTTTATATATTCTGAGACATGTTTATTTTATTTATTTTATTTATTTTATTTTATTTCTATACTGCCCTTCTCCAATAGGACTCAGGGCGGTGAACAGCCAAGTAAAAACACGTAAATAACAGATGTTAAAAACAGCTACTAAAATAGCATAAGTATTAGCTAAACCATAGCCTGACTCTGGGATGGTTTTCTTTGCCCTTATTTATTT